>BQKN01065953.1:189419-262419 GCA_022839385.1 Asparagus kiusianus | reverse complement strand
GACTTGGCTTTTGCCGAGCCTTCCAGGTGTTTGGTGTTTTGCCTCTTTGCCCGTTTTCCAATTTTGTAGTTAATCCGAACCTCATTATTGATCTGGACTCTGATTTGTTGATCTGAATCCTGATTTGGTAGTCCGGATCCTGATTTGGTAGTAAATCCGATTTGGTGTTCGAGTTTGAGTTCGGATCCGATCTTGATTTGATCTTGATTCGTTCGAGTCCGTTCCCGATCTTGATTGATGTGATGGACTCTACGGTTGGGTGATTCGTTGATTCATCGACCCGTTAGCTTGATTAGGCACGCGATTGGAAGTATTCCGTGTGATTCATTAACCTCGTTGCCTCGTTAATCAGCTTCGTAGCGTCTCACTTGGCTTCAGTGTTGTGGTTTAACGATCATTCTTGGATTCATTGCCCGATGGTTCGTTGGTTTGTCGAATCATCGTGTCGAGCTATGTTAAGGGACCTATAAGTAGTTTTATATGCCTACAGATACCCCCTTCAAAGTATTTCAGCCTTATTCTTTTATAGAAGAGTCTGGAATACTTTGGATATGATTGTCCCAACCTTTAATCGGTTATGACGGGATGTTTGGAATGGCTTCTATTGTTGATTCCTTTAATCCTCCAGGCTATTCGGTGCTTTGTCGAATATCTGCAAGGGTTCCGGTGCTCCATTTATCGTCTGGCCATTGTCGGAATTTCGAACTTGAAGCTAATTCCTGGTTTTATGATCTTTAGCTCGTGTTTGTTGTTTCAACATAGAACTGACCATCGATTGTTGGCGTTGAATCTTCATTTGCAACGCGTTATCCGGCGTTTGAGCTTCCTTGTGACACGTTGGCCGGCGTTCGAGCTTCATCGTGACGCGTTGTCCGGCGTTCGACACAGTTTATACTCGTATGTCTGCTGGAGTACATAGTTTTAAGCTCTTAAGGAATTGGAGCGTGGCGGATACTCGAGTCACGAGACCAATCTACGGAATTGATGCATCAAATCCTCAGCCCTCAACGGATTTAACGTGCTCTTACCGATTACCGTTTGAATCGGGCTTACATGCGGATTGTTTTAATCCGTTCCGCATGCGACGTTAACTAAAGGAATGAACTCCATTAGACTTTATGCTATGATGTTGAATACATAGACTTCATCATTTGTTACGGGAATAGGCTACCCGGCGACGCGTGTTAGGCGTTGACTTTAGGATTTTTGGCTAAGCCTCAGCCTTCAACGGATTTGATTAGCCTTTACCGACTACCGTTTGAGTCGGGCTAGCATGCGGATTGTCTAAATCCGTTCTGCATGTGACGTTGTACTAACGGAATGAACTCCTTTAGACTCTTTGCTACGACTTTGAATACGTAGACTTCGCCATCGTTATGGGAATAGGCTACCCGGCAACGTGTATTAGACGCTGACTTATTCTTACTTAGGTTTCAGGATAAGATACCCCAGAATCGAACTCTGGTGTCTTTTTCTACGGAGAAAGACTAAACCGGCGGCACGTGTTAGGCGTCGGCATATCCTTTCTTAGGATTCAGGATGAAATTCCCCATGCGTGTAAGGCATGGATTTTGGTGTTATTAATAACAACCTGCCACAATGTTGAATATGTGGGTGAGTGTTCTTTTTAAAAAACGGTTAAGAAGTAACCGACAACACGGGTTAGGCACAGACTTATCCCTACTTAGGTTTCAGGATAGAATACCCCAGAATCGAACTCTGGTGTCTTCTTCTACGGAAAAAGACTAAACCGGCAGCGCGTGTTAGGCGCA
This sequence comes from Asparagus kiusianus, assembly GCA_022839385.1. Classification (NCBI taxonomy): domain Eukaryota; kingdom Viridiplantae; phylum Streptophyta; class Magnoliopsida; order Asparagales; family Asparagaceae; genus Asparagus; species Asparagus kiusianus. The sequence goes on along the minus strand of BQKN01065953.1, from coordinate 260,647 downwards.
GACTTATCCCTGCTTAGGATTCGGGATAAACTTCCTAGGATGAATCCTAAATTGGAAAAAGGGTTGGTGTGGGAAAGGAAGAATTTTATATTCTATTCCCCGAACAAGGAAGGAAGAATTTCATATCCTATTCCTTGATTTTGGAAAGGAAGAATTTTATATTCTATTTCCAGTGTAAGAAAGAAACTAGAAGTGGGATCTCCACTCTGAGAATCCGGAAGATCTAGATAAGCTTACCTTTTATAGGATTGGTTATCTAGATGAGTTTTTCGTTTATCGAAATGAAATTTTAACTTTGGTTATAACCATGAAGAGGTTTAACCAAAGAGAAAAGAAGGGAGTTCTTTCGTTTATCGAAAGGAGGCTCTGAATTGAAAGTGGACCTCTTGTTCGTGGAGAGAATCAAGAGGGGAATTTGTTGGTGGCTTGGACCAGAAAGACACTTTTGGTGGACTCACTGTCAATTTGATCAGCGAGGGATTTTGGCGGTAGAAATAATTTTGGGTTATCCTCTAGAATATTAAGTGTAATATTCTTCAAGGAACTTCCTGATAAATAGGTTATCCTGAAGGTACTAGGGATAATATTTTTCAGGAACTTTCCATTTATTGGCATTAATTGCTTGACGCCCTCTAGAGAAATTAGGCGATAAGCGCCATTTGAGTAGACTGTGTCTATCACAAACGGCCCTTCCCATTTGGGTTCAAATTTACCTTTCTTCTTGGAGTTGAGGATTATCGGTCGGCGAGCAGCGAGGACCAGATCTCCTTCCTTGAAGCTTCTTTGTCGGACTCTTTTGTTAAAAGCCCTAGATATTCTGGCTTGATAAAACTCAATGTGTTGTTGAGCTTCCAAGCACCTTTCATCTAATATTTCGAGTTCTTCGAGACGTTTCTGATGTTGTTCTTCCGTCGTCATCTCCGTTGCGAGAGCAATCCGAAGGGATAGGATTTAGATTTCCAACGGCAGCACAGCTTCACATCCGTATACCAACGAATATGGGGTAGCTCCTGTAGGTGTGCATATGGTGGTACGATAAGCCTAGAGTGCTTCACCGAGTTTATCATCCCAGTCTCTTTTATTGGTCATCACGAGCTTTGATAGGATCTTAATGATCGTTTTGTTAAAAACCTCAGCTAATCCATTCGCAGCGGGATAATAAGCTGTTGACGAAACATCTTGAATTTTGAACTTGTCACAAAACCTGACGAAAGCGTTGCTTATGAACTGTGGACCGTTATCATGAATGATCTGTCTTGGCACGCCGTGTCGGTATATGACGTGATGCTTGATGAAATTGATGACGTTATTCGTCTTCACTTCTTTAAGCGGAATTGCTTCAGCCCACTTTGAAAAGTAATCCGTGATCGTAAGAATGAATCGATCACCTTTGACTGAAGGGGGAAAAATACGCCCGAGAATGTCATGCCCAAGGGTCTTGACCCGCTAGTGTTAAACCCATAGATAACAGTGCCTGTGGCCGCCAATTTGCTAGTTGGAATGCCGAGGCTATGCATTAAGCGGAGTGGCATAATACTCACAGCGGAACCCGGATCTACTTGGATTCGGTTGACTTCGCTGGAGCCAATGTACCCAACGAAATATAGGGGTCGATCATGGTTTGAATTCTTCGTCTGCATATCCTCTTTGGTGAAGGTAATGCAGGGAAGGTTCTTAGCCGCTATATTGCAGTGTTGAATTAACGGTTCTGACCCTTCAGGTACCGGCTTGATATGAGTAAGGAACACTTCCGAATTGGCCAAGGCTTCTTGCAAGGCTTCCCTAGTTTCTTTAGACAACCGTAGCAACTCATACAATGTTATTCGTGCTGGAATATTAGCTAGTTGAGCCATAATATCGAAGATGCACGGAGTGCTCGAGCTCTCCGGTTTATCTCTTCCAATCGGACGATGGAAACGAGACTGCTTCGGATTCTGCACTTCCTGAGGCCTCTTTTCTTTCTGTTTATCAACCGGCTGTCATCGAGCTTCTTCCACCGGTTTAGGAGTTGTAATCACCCCCAGTTCCGTGAGAGTTTTGGCTTGTCCCCGTTTAGTCACCCCCTGCTCAGCTAACTGATCACTAAGTGATGGATAGTTGTAGTGATACTCGTTTCCGCTTCTAGTGGCAAAAACTTCTTGTTCTTCTTCATAGAGCTAGAAGGTAGGAACTTCATCACCATCCTCTTCGAAGATCGTGGAAGTAGCATTGCAGGACTTGCCTTTACCCTTTCTGGTCGAGGAAGTCGCCCACTGATCATCTTCAATAAGATCAGGATGGACCCAGAGGATTTCGCCGTTTGGGGCTGTGTGTGGCACAAGTATTTTTTGGTGCTGTCCGTATGGGTCATCGTTTACTATCTTCATTCCCACCTTGGTGATACGTTTTGGTTCAAACCACGAGGTGGGTACTGATCCAAAACTAATTAACACTACATTTGCTCCTACATTCTTGGGCGGCTTCGGGGTTATGACGCCTACATTAATTAATGCCTGGATCTTATCCTTGAGATGGTAGCATGGCCTTGTAGGGTGATGGACAGCTCTATAATATGCGCAAACTTCGGATCCGTCACTTTGCTAGCCCCTTCTTGATCCACGATCGCCGGCAGCTGGATTTTGTTATTCTCCAACAGGTACTTAAAGATAACGGGAACTTCGTCATCTTTGAAGGAGTACACTTTAGGAAATCTTGGCTCCGAAGATTTCTGCTTCTGAGGCCGTTGTCGCCATTATGACTGTGACTGTTGTGGTGCTTGTTGCTGCGGCTGTTGCTGAGGTTGCAATTGGAAAGTTTGATTAGCATCAACTACATTAACTTGTGCCTTACGTTTCCCTCGTGGGACGAAATTCTGTGCCGGAGCATTCGTCGCCTGTTGGCCTCTCTCCGCCTTCTTCCTCCGGAGGAATCGCTCAGCTTGCTCTCCTCGGACCTTCAGATCCTTCCATGTTTTGGACGGTGCTGTCCCCATTGCTTCCAACACGTCCAACGCGAGGTTGTTGTGGCAAGTCTGGAGAATGAACTCCTCAGTGATCGGGTCCCGACAGTTCATCGCCATGTTCCGGAACCTTTTGATGAAGGTGTCGACTAATTCCCTGTTTTTCTATTTCTCATCAAGCAACGACCCGATGGATATCTCGGTGTCGTTGTCGAAGAAGTTGGTGAGGAATTTAGTCTCCATGTCGTCCCAGCTATTCACGCTTCCTGGCTTGAGGCGACGATACCAATCGAAGGCGGCGATACCAATCGTAGGCGGCGATACCAATCGAAGGACTGTACCATCAGAGGTTCATTACCAGAGATAACCCCCAGGTGTGATTTGAAGTAAATCAAATGCTGAGTGAGTGAACCCTTCCCATCGAACGGCGTGAAGTTGATTTGATTGAACTTTGCCGGATACGGGATTGATTCCCACTCTCTTGGATATGGACAAGGAATGCCCGTCTTCTTTATCTCTTGAGCAGAAATCAACGTATTGATTTTGCTCTCGAGGTTTTTAATCTTCAAACTTTCATCTGTATTTTCGTTAGCATTCTCGTTACCACCCCCTGCATTGACAGGAGGATTATTAGCATTGTGAGCTTCATCTGCATACGTGTCCTCATCTTCCTGATTAACCTGGTTACGACGACTTGGCTCGCCTTGTCGGTTTGTCAGTGCTTGGATCTGTTGGTCATGCATTTCTCTCATATTTTGCATGGCCATCTGCATCTCGAACCTGAAGCTCTCCTGTTGTTTGGCCATGGCTTCTTCGAGCATCTTGGCCACTTGTTCTGCGCTTATCATGAATGACTCGCGGGGTTGTCCTTCGCTGGACACTATATTATCTGATGCGATCACAGAGCAGGCATCTGATTCTTCATCTTCTGAAGGTAATCTTGTCCGAACTCTACCATAAGTTGCTCGTATGATGGCTCCGGACTGCAGACGAGTTACACGCCGAGGTATTTCCGGAATCGACTCGGGATTACCCTATGTCGATGTCCTTTTGCTGGTCATATTAGTGGTGACCCTCGGAAATTCTCCATCTTCCACCACCGTTCTTCTTCATCGGAAACGCCTAGGCCTTAGTTTTGGCTTTTTGGTACTGAGTCTTTCGAAAACCAAAACTCTTTCGGGGACTGTATTGGTGCATTTGCACTCAGACAGTACTGCCCGAATGAGTTTGGAACAGGGGCACTGAGTTTTACTCGTACCCCCAACACGATAGTACAACTCATCAGTTTGAAGGTCGGAGTAACCTATCGTGTGTTGGCACGATTTCTCAGGTAAAACGCTATCATCATCAGATGACAATGTTTTCTTCTGAGGGTGAACTACCTTCTTTAGGCTCTCAAGAGTCACGCGTCTCGAAACACGCCTTTGTGGGCGTGAGTTTTCGGCGGGCTCCTGGACTTCAATGCGCAAACTGATGCGCGGAGTTGCCATGAACTCCTTATCTTATTGAGGATGGCGGCGACCCCCAGCATGTTGAGTCGTTCGGGTCTTCTTCATCGGGCCCAAATGTTCTTGAACTGGAGCTTTGTATCGCTCATCGGGAAGCGGACCGAGGCGCTCCAGAACTGACCTCCTTCTTCGAGACAGTCTTGCGGAATCTCCCGGAGCAGCTGTGGGGATTATCGATGATTTTGGTTGACTCGCCGGCGGTTGAACTTTTGCTGAAGGCTGCAATGATTGTTCCTTAGCCTGAGTTGCCACTTCAGACTTCGGCTTCCATACTTGGCGGGTTGGTGGTGACTTCTTGGCCACCTCTTTCTGCAGTCTTCTACGGGCTTCTTGGTCTTGAGCCCGTGCCTGTGCCGACAGTGCGCGGCGCTTGTGAATGCGCTCTTGGCCACCTCTTTCTGTAGTCTTCTACGGGCTTCTTGGTCTTGAACGATTCCGTTTGACACGGATCCATTCCATCATTGGCGGCTTGGAAGAGCTGCTGTTCATCGGTTGTTGAGGCTGTTTGCCTCTTCTGTTCTTCAGATCCGCCTTGTAGTGGATTCCGTCAACGGACTCCATTGCCTTCGTGAATTGTCACGCCAGGCGTTGACATTGCCTCTGGCGGGCTCTCTTTGAGAGAGTCACCATGCCCTCAGCGGCGGAAGAGTTGGCCAGAACAGATTTGACCTGGTTGGAGGTTGGTAGAACCCACCTGATGCAACTTTGGCATCGATCGGGGTGAGATCTTCGTTGGTATTTTCTACTTCCTTATACCAACGAGCTCTTCTCCTGGAGGAGAACTTCTTGGACTTGCGGGGGGAGGTGGATCCGGACGAGGATGATAGGTACTCCTTGAACTTTTGCTGGTCGAATTCATACTCGACCTCCTCCTCGACCGGGATTGAGATCCACGGCTACGACACTTCGATCTCGGCAGCGAGATCGATGGCTCCTACTGTGGTCGCCAGATTGTTCGCGGGAAAAATTGCTTTCTTCATTGAATTCATTGTTCTCTCGCGTAACTGTTTTTCAATTACAAAAGATCCGGTCTTTTTATAAGATCTGGTTACAACGAAATCAAAGAAAAAAAATAATTACAACTTTCCTGAACAAATCGCAAGATCCTTTTTTGCGGTCTCTTGCTTGTGTGGGTTCTTCGCCTGCGCCGGGGTTAATCCATGGACCACCGCGTGATCTAGATCCGGTCGGATCTATACGGTATGACGGGTATTATTTCGCGAAGGAAATAATAGCCGGGGGGATTAATTCACCAAGGAAATAATCGCCCGAAGTAATCAAAATCGGCCAAGCGAAATCAATACTCTTCTCGGGATCAAAAAACCAAGTTTTGATCTGGAGGGTAACCGTGTAGATCTCAGATCCGATCCCTCTCGAACTCCTGCCTTGTTTGACGTGGATGATCACCAAGCACCGGATCTGAAAGAGCAAGTCTTCAAGCTTCAAAAACCTCCGAGGTTCGGATCTCAATTCAGCAGAGCTTCACCTCCAAAAATTCCAACCTCTCAAAAATGAGCCCTCAAGTCCTATTTATAGGCACTCAGGACTGTACCTTAGTTCAGGTGGCCGAGGCACCGAGCCACAAGGTGGTGGCTCGGCCACCGAGCCACCTAGAGGTGGCTCGGTTGCCGAACCACCTTGGTGGCTTGCCGAGCCACCTTGGTGACTTGGCTTTTGCCGAGCCTTCCAGGTGTTTGGTGTTTTGCCTCTTCGCCCGTTTTGCGATTTTGTAGTTAATCTGAACCTCATTGTTGATCTGGACTCTGATTTGTTGATCTGAATCCTGATTTGGCAGTTCGGATCCTGATTTGGTAGTAAATCCGATTTGGTGTTCGAGTTTGAGTTCGGATCCGATCTTGATTTGATCTTGATTCGTTCGAGTCCGTTCCCGATCTTGATTGATGTGATGGACTCTACGGTTGGGTGATTCGTTGATTCATCGACCCGTTAGCTTGATTAGGCACGCGATTGGAAGTATTACGTGCGATTCATTAACCTCGTTGCCTCGTTAATCAGCTTCGTTGCATCTCACTTGGCTTCAGTGTTGTGGTTTAACGATCATTCTTGGATTCATTGCCCGATGGTTCGTTGGTTTGTCGAATCATCGTGTCGAGCTGTGTTAAGGGACCTATAAGCAGTTTTATATGCCTACACTCAGCAGCAGCACCATGGCCCTTACAAAAAAGGACCCTAGCAGGATCAGAGAGCGCATCAGCAGCGCAAGTTCTAGGGATCTTGTTTTAACTGTTGTAAGGTTGGGCATAAAGCATCAGAGTGTCGAAGCATAACAGCAGGAGCCCAACAGGGTAAGGGTCTGAACCAACAACAGCACCGACAACAGGGCAGAGGTCAGGGCCAGCAGAACAGGCTAGAGGCACCGCCAGCAGTATAGAGGACTGAGGGACAGATTCGAGCAGTTCAGGAGGTTCCTTAGGGGCAGATTGTTCCATATTCTCCATCTCCAACAGCAGAGCAGTCTTAAACCACAGGCAGGGTATATGTAGTGGTTCCCCGTGATCATGGAGCTAGTGGAGCTGTAGTGGAGGGTACGTTCCTTGTGAATTCCTTTCCCCCCCGTATTCTTTTCGATTCGAGAGCTTCGCATTCCTTCATCTCGCATGCGTTTATAGCTAGACACCAGCTCGTAGCTCAGCCTCTAGACACCCTTTTATTAGTTTTCACCCCTTTAGGTGAGGTATCGCTTCTGGAGAGCGTTTGTATGAGGTGTATCATCAGTTTAGACGAGTCAGAGTTTATAGTCGATTTGATAGTGTTGCATATGTCCGAGCTCGATGTCATCCTTAGTATGGATTGGTTGTCTTCCTACCATATTAGTATTAACTGTTTTATGAAGATAGTCAATTTGTGAGCGTCCGACGGATCCGAGATGATTGTAGCCATCTCTTAGAGCAACCGTTTTGTAGAGTCATTTCTGGCGTACATCGAGGAGGTGATGTGACGGGATCAGGGTATTGATTTATTGGAGACTATAGTTATCTCAGAGTATCAGGAAGTCTTTCAGGATATACCTGGATTATCTCCTGTGATAGAGGTTGAGTTCTGTATTGAGTTACAGCCAGGCACAGCCCCGATATCCTGCGCACCCTATCGTATGGCACCAGCTGAGATGCGGGAGCTTGAGCTAGTTGGACGAGTTGTTAGCCCAGAGTTTTATTCGCCAGAGTCATTCTCCTTTGGGCACACCGGTCCTCTTCGTGAAGAAAAAGGACGGTAGTATAAGATTGTGCATAGATTATAGAGAGTTGAACAAGGTTACTATCCGGAATAGGTACCCATTACCTAGGATTAATGACTTGTTCGACCAGTTATAGGGAATGCAGTATTTCTCAAAGACTGATCTTCGTTTAGGCTATCATCAGTTGTGAGTTTGGGAGATTGATATTCCCAAGACCGGTTTTCTTACTCGATATGGATCTTTCGAGTTCTTGGTCATGCCATTTGGGTTGACCAATGCGCCCACGGTATTCATGGACTTGATGAACCGGATTTTCCGTCCCTTTTTGGATCAGTTTGTGATCATTTTTATTGATGATATACTTATTTACTCAAGATTAGAGGCAGAACACGAGGAGCATCTACGGGTAGCTTTGAGGACTCTACAGGAGCATCAGTTATATGCTAAGTTTAGCAAGTGTGAATTTTGGCTTTCAGAAGTCAGATTTCTCGGTCACATCATCAGTAGATAGGGCATAGCCGTAGACCCAGCTAAGGTCATAGCAGTGCTTGATTGGGAACCGCTAAAGATGGTGACGGAGATTCGTAGCTTCTTGGGGCTAGCAGGATATTACCGAAAGTTTATCTAGGACTTCTCGAAGATTTTGATGCCACTTACACGCCTTACGAAGAAGGGTGTACAGTTTATTTGGAGTGTGCAGTGTCAAAAGGCCTTTGATACATTGAAGGCTAAGTTGACTACATCACTGATTTTGACTATTCCGAGCAGCGACAGGACATTCGTCGTGTATACAGATGCATCGTTGGCAGGTTTAGGAGGCGTGTTGATGCAGACTCAGAGAGTAGTAGCATATATCTCACGGCAGTTGAGGGTGCATGAGCAGAACTATCCCACTCATGACTTGGAGTTGGCAGTAGTGGTATTTGCACTGAAGTCATGGAGGCACTACCTATATGGAGTACAATTTGAGTTATTCACAGACCAATAGAGTCTAAAGTATCTCTTTTCTCAGAAGGAACTCAACCAGAGATAGCGGAGGTGGATTAAGTTTATCAAGGACTACGAGTTCACGATCCAGTATCATCCGGGGAAGGCGAACATCGTAGCAGATGCCTTGAGCAGGAAGCGTCGACATCAGATTTTGGCTTTGAGGTGTTCATTATAGCAGGATCTTCTCACCCTTAGCCAGTTTGACTTTAGATCTGGGGTTAGTGGTACCAGTGCATTTTTGGGAGCTGTGTCAGTACAGCCATCTTGGAGTGACAGAGTTATGAGAGCTCAGTTGCAAGACTCTTGGATTCAAATCCGTAAGGAGGAGATTTCCAAAGAGCCTAATACCGATTAGACCATTAGAGCAGATGGAGAGCTACGGATGAAGGGTAGACTGGTTATGCCAGCCCGTGCAGAACTGAAGAGGGAGTTATTTGATGAGACGCACCGTACTCGGTACACAGTATATCTAGGGACTACCAAGATGTACAAGGACCTGAAGAGATATTTCTGGTGGAGTGGTATGCGGAGAGAGATTGCGGAGTATGTGGCTAGGTGTTTTACCTGTCAACAGGTGAAAGCAGAGCGTTAGAGACCGGCAGGGACACTTCAGCCTTTGCCTATTCCGGAGTGGAAGTGGGCAGATATTTCTATGGACTTTATTATAGGGTTGCCGAAGTCGAAGAAGGGGAATGATTCTGTTTGGGTGATAGTGGACCGGTTGACGAAGTCAGCGCATTTTATTCCAGTATGGACCACTTATACAGGCGAGACTTATGCGAGGATCTTCATTCGAGAGATAGTTCGATTTCATGGAGTTCCAGATACGATTATGTTGGATCGAGGATCGGTTTTCACTTCGCATTTTTGGAGGAGCTTCCAGGACTCATTTGGCAGCATGCTATCTTATAGCAGTGTATTCCACCCACAGACGGATGGTCAGACGGAGAGGGTGAATCAAGTGTTGGAGGACATATTACGGGCATGTGTCATTGACTTTCAAGGCAGTTGGGAGGATCATATTCCATTGATAGAGTTCGCTTATAACAACAGTTATCAAGCGACAATCGATATGGCTCCATATGAGGCATTGTACGAGAGACCCTATAGATCACCTATATGTTGGGCAGAGCCGGAGGACAGCTTGATGCTTGGGCCAGAGCTTGTGAGGAAGACTACTGAGAAGGTAGCATTGATCAGAGAGCGGATTCTAGCTACTCAGAGTCGGCAGAAGAGCTATGCAGATAAGAGGCGAAGACCACTAGAGTTTCAGATTGGGGATTTGGTTATGCTGAAGGTATCGCCTATGAAAGGCGTGCAATGATTCGGGAGGCGAGAGAAGCTTGCACCGAGATATATTAGACCTTTCCGGATTTTGGAGCGCATTGGAGCTATGTCATACAGACTAGATCTTCCAGCATCTATGTCTAGTGTACACAATGTATTCCATATTTCTATGCTCAAGAAGCACTTGCATGATGAGGAGCAGCAGCGAGTGTTGGATGCACCGGAGATTGAGCTTCGGGATGATTTGACTACTATTGGGATCCCAGTGTCTATACTTGCTAGAGAAGACAAGAGACTCAGGAACAAGGTGATTCCATTGGTGAAAGTTCAATGGAACCAAAGTGGAGTTGAGGAAGCTTCTTAGGAGCGTGAGGAGGACATGCGACGCGACTACCCACATTTGTTTGAGCAGGTAAATTAATTAAATTTATTTATGATGTGAATTCTTACTTGTGTTTTTATATATAATCTTGATGTTTATATTTAACGCTAGAATGATGATATTTTCGCTTAATCCTTAGTCTTTTGGAACACATGGTATATATATGGGGGTTCCTTGTTTGGATTTTTCGCTCGATGTACTAGTTCTACTGGATTAGGGCTTGAGCGAGAATATTATTATTTTAGATTGTTAAGTATAAATATCCATATATGCTTATCTAGAAGTTCATATTTCGAGATGGGTATGATTTTTAAATTTCGAGGACGAAATTCTTTTATAGGGGGAAGAATGTAGAACCCCGTAAATTTTGTAATGAATATATGTGAATTATTAGTGATAAATAAGTATTTTGAGATAAATAATCATATATATATATTAGATGAATGTGATAATCAGTGTTTGGGAACCCAATAAGTGTTTATATGGGAGAGATATTGAGTGGTTTGAGCAGCATGTTCATAAAGCATCTTATCAGGCAATTTTTCTGCTGCGCGGTCGACCGCGAGGGGCGCGGCGATCAACTGCACGATAGTCGGGCACTCAGGAGATATTTCTCCTATTGTACGGTCGACCGCGCTGGGCGCGGTCGACCGCGCAATAGACAGAGAGTTTTCTGGGTTTTGGGTCTTAGCGGGTTTCGGGTCGGGTTGAAAGGTTAGTATATATTCAAATGAACCCGAGAGAGCCCTCTTTTCATCTGAAAACAGAAACCCTAGCCCCCTCTCTCCCCTCAAACCCTAGTTTTCATTCTTTGGTGATTTTGGAGGAGCTTCGAAGGGTTTTTTAGTGGATTTTTGGTGGGACTCAACGAGAGGGATCATCCTCCTACAGATCTAGAGTTTTATTCTCATCAGAGGCGAGTAACATCTCGCCCAACTTCACCCTCTTTGTTTTTCATGCTTTATTTGAGTTTTAATTCGGTTTCTTGAGCCTAAATCGTATTTTATAAGTGGAAAATAGATCATTATGATATATGATGTGAGAACCAAGTATTTCAGATTTTAAAAGCTCACCAACAAATTTTAATTAATGAGATCTAGATCTGAAAATATTTTTAGCAACAGTAAATCTTGTTTTCACTGTTTTAAAAACATCTAAATCATGTTTATATATTTGGGATCTTTGTGATAGATTTTAAATGTTTAAATATGTTATTTTTTGCCAAATAACATACTAGAAACATTAGTATTTCAATATCATAAGAAATCATCAAAAATTTTAAGGTTTTGAAGCTGACAGAAACCCAGATCTGGGCTTCTGTCTGCTTCGCGGTCGACCGAGGTAGACGCGGCGGTCGACCGCTCGGCGCGCAGAAGGGCAGAGACTGTCTGCCCTTTGTGCGGTCGACCGCAGTGGGCGCGACGGTCGACCACGGGTCATCCAGCTGAGCAGTGAAGTTTCTGATCTAGGCGCGGTCGACCGGGGTGACCTCTGCGGTCAACTGCCGCATAGTTTTGAGCTCAGTGATGTTTGGCGCTGTGCCCAGTCGACCGGAGTGACCTCTGCGGTCGACCACCGTACATATTATTTGCCTTGTTGGTTTTTGTTGAGCATTACACTTGTTCAAGCGTTTGCCTCGATCATCTGACTTTAGTTTTCAGTCTTACTAGGTATCTATGCATGATAGATGACCTGAGGGTACCAGTTTAGAATAGCACACCGAGTCGAGTGTGAAATTTGCATAAGTAGATCTTTCCATGTATATCAGTGATATTTGCACAGTTGCACAGTCTTTGTGTTGGACTATAATCCATAGAAGTCCTCGTGTTGGACTATAATCCATTTAAGTCCTCGTGTTGGACATTTACCCATTTGTCTAATGTGTTGGGGAATCACTAAATCTAGTTCATGTATTGGACATTTTTCTTAACCATGTATGTGGCAATTCTCATGAGTTATGACATGACACTTATGTAGAATATGACATGGTACTTATGTAGGACATGACATGATACTGTATTTATGTTCTGAGATGGGTTGTATTTCTTTTTTATTATTATTGTTCCTGTACTAGAACTCGGGTTTGGTATTTAGGCGTTTACAATTTGAGATACAAGTTATATACATGAGGGTCTCCTTGTTTGGATTATTTCGCTCGACGTACCTATGCTCGTGTTGTAAATTTCTAAACACCAAAATCCTCTTTTTTTTGTTAATATCAATGATTTTAGATTATTACGTATTAACTGTATTTTCTTATACAATGAGCCATTCTTCCTTGGGGTTGGTTGTGATGTTGCTCGCTAGCACTTTGACACTCGTTGTCCCTCTCCCTTTCAGGTCAAGAGTCAAGATCCTGGAGAGTCGCAGGTTGATGGCGACACACTTTAGTGTTCAGCTATCTATTTTAGCTATGTTTTATTTTGGAGCTCCACTGTAGTTTTTGTTTGACATTTGAGGACTATTTTCTAGATATTGCAAAGGTTGTATGCCTTATTTCCTTTACTCGGACATTTTGTACTTGAGACTTGTTGAGAACTCCAGATTATCTAGTTCAGCCATTGACTATGTGTTTCTGTATGTTAGATGATGAGATATCTATGTGGTTGTTATTATTTCATCAGTTATCACTTGTATTATCTTTTACTTGCTTTTGTACCTACACCTGTTGTTGACTCTACTAGAGAGATGTTAATTGTGATGGTGAAACATGTTATTACACGGTGTGGTGCATGGCAGGTTTGACATTCTTGGTTTTACCTTGGACTGCAGCCTTGTGTGAACCCAGGGGCGTCACAGATATCCTACTGCTTCATAGATTTCGTGACACACGGTACAAGAAGGGATGTGACGCCTTCATGCGTTATGCTAAAATAAATCCGAGAAATTTAAGAATCGGTGCTATATATTATCCTTCTTGTAGGTAGAAATATAAAGCTGTTGAATAGAAATGATATACGGATCCACCTAATGAATTTAGATTTTGATAAAAAATATAAATACTGGTCATATCATGGGGAAGGTGGTACTGAAGATGAGGATCCAAATGTGCGTGTTTGTACGTCCAGTAGCTTACAGATAGATGATACAGAAACAATATTGAATGATATTTTTTCTCAACCTACAGAATATGATGTCAATGATAATGTCCAGGATGATTTCGGAGATAAAAGTGAAGATGATATCGAAGTTTAAGCTAAAGAGGTAGGAGAAGTCAAAAGTGTTAAAAATATTGATGAAATGGATTCCTCCGCAGAAATAAAGCGAATAAAGGAGCTACTATAAGATAGTGAAAAGGACTTATATGAGGGATGTACCGAGTACTCAACATTTTTATTTACGATGAAACTCCTACATATTAAGACACTTAGCGGAATGTCAGATTATTATTTTTAAATACTTCTTGATTTGCTTTGGACGGTAATTCTTGGAGGAGATATTAGTATACCCTAAACAACTTATCAAGCGGAGAAGATTGTCTCCACTCTTGGTCTAGATTATAATAACATTGATGCATGTTCGAATGATTATATTTTGTATCACAAAGCTAATAAAGACCTTCAAGAGTGTCCGACATGTGGAGTTTCTAGGTGGAAGCAATGCACAAACTCTTCAACAAGGATTACAACAGAGACAGAGGTAACGCAAAAGAAATTTCTAGTGAAGGTGCTTCGACATTTTTCATTGGCTCCTAGATTACGACGATTGTACATGAACAAGGACACAGCAAAGAACATGAAGTGGCACAAGAAAGATTGAATAGATGATGGTAAACTGAGACATTCTGTTGATGCTTTAGCTTAGAAGCATGCTGATAAAATTTATCCTCGTTTTTCCAATGACAGCAGAAATGTAAGGCCGGGTTTATCTAGCGATGGATTCAATCCATTTGGGGTAATGAGCTCTGGCTGGTCTATGTGGCCAGTTGTATTAATGCTATATAATTTACCTCTATTTGTTCGCGGGAAAAGTTGTTTTCTTCATTAACATCATCATTCTCTTAAGTAACTATTTTTCGATTACAAAAGATCCGGTCTTTTTATAAGATCCGGTGCAACGAGATCAAAGAAAGAAAAAATAACAAAAATTACAACTTTCCTTTTTCGAACAGATCGCAAGATCTTGTTTTGCGGTCTCTTGCTTTTGTGGGTTCTTTGCCTGCGCTGGGGTTAATCCGTGGACCACCGCGCGATCTAGATCCGGTCGGATCTACACAGTATAACGGGTATTATTTCACCAAGAAAATAATAGCTGGGGGGATTAGTTCACCAAGGAAATAATCGCCTGAAGTAATCGAAATCGACCAAGCAAAATCGATACTCTTCCCGGGATCAAAGACCAAGCTTTGATCCGGAGGATAACTGTGTAGATCTGAGATCCGATCCCTCTCGAACTCTTGCCTTATTTGGCGTAGACGATCGCCGAGCACCGGATCTGAAAGAGCAAGTCTTCAAAGCTTCGAAACTCCGAGGTTAAGATCTCAATTCAGCAGAGCTTCGCCTCCAAAAATTCCAACCCCTCAATAATGAGCCCCTCTAGCCTATTTATAGGCACTCAGATCTGTGCCTTGGCATAGATCTGGGTCGACCACCTTGGTGGCTCGGCTACCTTAGTGGCTCGGCCACCGAGCCACCAGGATGTGGCTCGGCCACCGAGCCACCTCGGTGACTTCGCTTTTGCCGAGCCTTTCAAGTGTTTGGTGTCGCGCCCGTTTTCGGTTTCACGGTTAATCCCAACTTTAGTGTTGATCTGGACTCTGATTTGGCAGTCCAGATCCTGATTTGGCATTCTGGGTCATGATTTGGCAGTAAATCTGCTTTGGTGTTCGAGTTGGAGTCCAGATCTGATCTTGATTTGATCTTGATTCGTTCGAGTCCGCTCCTGATCTTGATTGATGTGGTGGAATCTACGGATGGATGATTCGTTGATTCATCGACCCGTTAGCTTGATTGGGCATGCGATTAGAAATATTTCGTTGTTTGTGTGCGATTCGTTAACCTCGTTGCCTCATTAATCCGCTTCGTTGCGTCTCACTTGGCTTCGATATTGTGGTTTAACGATCATTCTTGGATTCATCGCCCGATGGTTCGTTGGTTTGTCGAATCACCGCGTCGAGCTGTGTTAAGGGACCTATAAGCAGTTTTATACGCCTACAGATACCCCCTCCAAAGTATTTTAGCCTCATTCTTTTATAGAAGAGTCTGGAATACTTTGGATATGATTGTCCCAACCTTCAATCGATTATGACGGGATGTCTGGCATGGCTTCTATTATTGATTCCTTCAATCCTACAGGCTATTCGGTGCTTTGTCGAATGTCTGCAAGGGTTCCGGTGCTCCATTTATTGTCTGACCGTTGTCGGAATTTCAAACTTGAAGCTAATTCCTAATTTTCTGATCTTTAGCTCGTGTTTGTTGTTTCAACATAGAACTGACCATCGATTGTTGGCGTTGAATCTTCATTTGCAACGCGTTGTCTGGCATTTGAGCTTCTTTGTGACGCGTTGTCCGGCGTTTGACACAGTTTATACTTGTACGTCTGCTGGAGTATACACAATTTTAAGCTCTTAAGGAATTGGAGCGTGGCGGATACTCGAGTCACGAGACCAATCTAAGTAATTGATGCATCAATGACTCGTATTTATAGAATTTTTGGTAAATTCTCAGCCATCAACGGGTTTGATGAGCCTTTACCGACTACCGTTTGAGTCAGGCTAGCATGCTGATTGTTTAAGTCCGTTCCGCATGTGAGGTTAAGCTAAAAGAGTTAACTCTTTTAGTGCTACGATGTTGAATGCATAGACTTCATCTTTCTCCTGTGAAAAGACTAATGGCGACGTGTATGAGACGTTGACTTAGGATTTTTGGCAAATCCTCAGCCCTCAACGGATTTGACGTGTTCTTACCGATTACCGTTTGAATCGGGCTTACATGCGAATTGTTTTAATCTGTTCCGCATGCGACGTTATGCTAAAGAAATGAACTCCATTAGACTTTATGCTATGATGTTGAATACATAGACTTTACTATTTGTTATGGGAATAGGCTACCCGACGACGCGTGTAAGGCGTTGACTTTAGGATTTTTGGCTAACCCCCAGCCTTTAACGGATTTGATTAGCCTTTACCGACTACCGTTTGAGTCGGGCTAGCATGCGGATTGTCTAAATCCGTTCCGCATGTGACGTTATGCTAACGGAATGAACTCCTTTAGACTCTTTGCTACGACTTTGAATACGTAGACTTCGCCATTGTTACGGGAATAGGCTACCCGGTAACGTGTATTAGACGCTAACTTATCCTTACTTAGGCTTCGGGATAAAGGTCCCCAGAATCAGGTTCTGGTATCTTTTCCTACGGATAAAGACTAAACCGGCGACGCGTGTTAGGCGTCGGCATATCCTTTCTTAGGATTCAGGATGAAATTCCCCATGCGTGTAAGGCATGGATTTCAGTGTTATTAATAACAACCTGGCATAATGTTGAATATGTGGGCGAGTGTTCTTTTTAACGGTTAAGAACTAACCGGCAGCGCGGGTTAGGTGCAGACTTATCCCTGCTTAGGTTTTAGGATAAGATACCCCAGAATCGAACTCTGGTGTCTTTTTCTACGGAGAAAGACTAAACCGGCAGCGCGTGTTAGGCGCAAACTTATCCCTACTTAGGATTCGGGATAAACTTCCTAGGATAAATCCTAAATTTGATAAATTCTTAAAAAAGATTATTGTGGGAAAGGAAGAATTTTTTATTCTATTTCCCGGTCTTCTTTTAGGGTGAAGAAAACCCAAAAATAGGGAATGAAGAATTTTATATTCTATTCCTTGATTCTGGAAAGGAAGAATTTTATATTCTATTCCCAGCGCAAAAGAAACTAAAAGTGGGATCTCCACTCCGAGAATCTGAAAGATCTAGATAAGCTTACCTTTTATAGGATTGGTTATCTAGATGAGTTTTTTCGTTTATCGAAATGAAATTTCAACTTTGGTTATAACCATGAAGAGGTTTAACCAAAGAGAAAAGAAGGAAGTTCTTTCGTTTATCGAAAGGAGGCTCTGAATTGAAAGTGGACCTCTTGTTTGTGGAAAGAATCAAGAGGGGAACTTGTTGGTAGCTTGGACCAGAAAGATATTTTTGGTGGACTCACTGTCAATTGAAATTGATCAGTGAGGGATTTTGGTGGTAGAAATAATTTTGGGTTATCCTCTAGAATATTAAGTGTAATATTCTTCAAGGAACTTCCCGATAAATGGGTTATCCTGAATGTACTAGGGATAGTACTTTTTCAGGAACTTCCTATTTATTGGCATTAATTGCCTGACGCCCTCTAGAGAAATTAGGCGATAAGCGCCATTTGAGTAGACTGTGTCTATCACAAACGGCCCTTCCCATTTGGGTTCAAATTTACCTTTCTTCTTGGAGTTGAGGATTATCGGTCGGTGAGCAGCGAGGACCAGATCTCCTTCCTTGAAGCTTCTCTGTCGGACCTTTTTGTTAAAAACCCTAGATATTCTAGCTTGATAAAACTCAATGTTTTGTTGAGCTTCCAAGCGTTTTTCATCCAACATTTCGATCTCTTCGAGACGTTTCTGATGTTGTTCTTCCGTCGTCATCTCCGTTGCGAGAGCGATCCGAAGGGATGGGAATTGGATTTCCAATGGCAGCACCGTTTTACATCCGTATACCAATGAATATGAGGTAGCTCCTGTAGGTGTGCGTATAGTGGTACGATAAGCCCAGAGTGCTTCACCGAGCTTATCATCCCAGTCTCGTTTATTGACCTTCACGAGTTTTGACAGGATTTTGATGATCGTCTTGTTAAAAGCCTCAGCTAATCCATTCGCAGCGGGATAATAAGCTGTTGACGAAATATCTTGAATTTTGAACTTGTCACAAAACCTGATGAAAGCGTTGCTTATGAACTGTGGGCCGTTGTCATGAATGATCCGTCTTGGCACGCCGTGTCGGTATATGACATAATGTTTGATGAAATTGATGACTTTGTTCGTCTTCACTTCTTTAAGCGGAATCGCTTCAGCCCACTTTGAAAAGTAATCCGTTGTTGTGAGAGAATAAATCGATCACCTTTGACTGAAGGGGTAAAAATAGGACCGACAATGTCCATACCCCATGTTTCGAACGGCCAAGACGTGGTTGACGTGTGTAAACGCTTCGGTGGTTGGTGCATATAATTTGCATGTACTTGACAGGCATGACATTTTTGGGCGTGTTTGATTGCATCACGAACCATTGTCGGCCAGAAATATCCTATTCTCCTGATACGATCATACAGCTTGGGACCGGGCTGATGCGCACCACATTCTCCTTCGTGCGCTTCCTTAAGAACTTCTTCCGCTTCTTTGTTCGAAAGGCATCGGAGTAACAAACCATCGTATCCCCGACGGTATAATGTATGGGTCTCAGTATTATAGAAGAATCTTGGTGCTCTTCGGCGGATTGATTCCCTTTCTTTTACATCCTCTGGCAAAATACCATACTGGACGTAGTCAATGATGGGAAAACGCTAATCTCGGGACTCAGACCCAATTTGAGTTGAGTTCACCTCCTTGGCGCTTACGTTTCTATCATCTTCCTCTTCGATATCCATATTGTATATGGGTATGAAGAGTTGATGTGATCTTACTGTGACTAGCAGTTCAGTTTCGGGAGGCTGCGCCAGTGATACCGCTAGTGCTGCCAGTGCATTCGCATAAGCGTTCTGGAGACGAGGGATGTATTCAATAAAGAATTCTTCAAAAGAATCTGCCATTTTGACGGCTTCCTGGTGGTACGGAATCAGGTCTTGGTTCCTGACTTCATACTCTCCACGGACTTGGTTGACTATCAATTGAGAATCCCCAAAAGCTTCTAGATATTCGACCCCCAGCTCCTTAGTGAAGCTGAGTCCAATGAGAAGCGCGTTGTACTTGGCTACGTTATTGGAACACGGACCAGTCAGTGAATAAGCCTGAGGTATTACATACTTTCCCGGGGAAACTAAGACAACTCTAACTCCAGAGGAGACCTTAGGACATCCGGGGGTTACTGCCTTATTAACTGCTCTAGAAGCACCGTCAAAGTATAATTGCCATACTTGTTGGTGTGATGTAGTATTAACCTCGTGGGTTTCATCCGGCAAGTCATCATATACTTCTGCCGTATCTGTTGTCGGGTTTGCCGCCAAAAGATCACAAATCGCTTGTCATTTGACCGACTTCTGCTGTTTGAAGTACAAATCATACTGGGACAGGAGGAGGGCCCACTTCCCTAACCGCCAATTCATTAAACCCGGTTGAGTCATAAATACCCGTACTGGATTAACATTATAAATGACGTAAATCGTCTATCCAACCAAATAATGCCGCATCTTCTGTACTGCGAATACCAATGCGAGGCATTCTTTCTCAATCATCGGATATCGAGATTCGGCACCTACCAAGGTCCGACTTAAGTAATAGACTGCCTGTTCGTGACCGTTATCATCGTCTTGTGCTAGTAAAGCACTTATCGAGTGGTTCATCGCCTTGATGTAGATCAAGAACGGTTTACCCGATTTTGGTGCAACGAGAACATGAGGGTTCGTCAGATATGTTTTGATATCTTTGAGTGCTTTTTGGCAAGCCTCGTCCCAAATAAATGACACACCTTTTTTGTTTAGCTTAGAGAATGGTTGGCACTTCCCAAAAAGATTTGAGATGAACCGCCGGATGTAAGCTAAACGCCCTTGCAATCCTCTGAGTTCTCTTAGATTTCTCGGGGGTTGCAATTCATGTATCGCCTTCACCTTGTCAGGATCGATATGTATATCTTTAGTGGTGACGACGAATCCAAGGAATTTTCCGCTGGACATTCCAAGGAAGGATTTAGTGGGGTTCATCTTCAATTGATGACTCCGCATGAGATCGAACATCATCTTCAAGTCCTTGATGTGATCTTCTTTGTTGCGGCTTTTCACAACCAAATCATCAACATAGCACTCAACCGTTTTCCTGAGATGTTCTTGGAAAATCTTAGTCATTGTTCGCTGGTACGTGGCGCCTGCGTTCTTCAGACCGAAAGGCATCACCGTGTAGCAAAAGACACCGTGGGACGTTCTGAACGCTGTATGCTTCTCGTCATCTAGGTGCATCTTAATTTGGTTATATCCTGAAAAGCCATCCATAAAGGACATTCTCTTAAATCCGCATGTATTATCGATAATGACATCCATGATTGGGAGAGGAAAGTCGTCTTTTGGACATGCCGCATTTAGGTTCCTGAAGTCGATGCAAATCCTGATTTTGCCATTCTTCTTCATGACAGGAACAATGTTGGCTAGCCAGTCCGGATATTGCTCCTCTCAGATAAATCCTGAGTCGATCAATTTCTTAACCTCTACCTCGATGGCTTCCATAATCTGTGGACGAAACCGTCTCTGCTGTTGTTTGACAGGTTTAGCATCCGACTTGATATCGAGGCGATGCACTACCACCTTGGGGTTGAGCCCTGGCATGTCTTCATAGTTCCAAGCGAAGACGTCGATATACTCCCTGATGAGAGCAACTAATTCCTCCTTCTCGTTTTGGGGAAGACTATCGTTGATGAATATAGGCTTTGGGTGGGCCTCATCGCCCATGTTAATTTGGACTACTTTATCTTCAGTGGGAGGTTCCCTCTGTTCAAACCTATCACCATACTGCATGTTTAGGTGATGAACCCATGGGTCTTCCCATGTTAGCATTTGATCATCGTCCTCCATTGTGGATGGATCAGCTGTAGTCATGTTTGTCATTAGGGCTTTGAACACTTCCCCCAGACTTGTATCGGAATCCCATTCCGAGGAATCTGACGAGTACCCATCCTTGTATTGTTTAGATGATTGGTTATTGATTAACCAGCAACACTCGTCTTCTGAAGAAGAGACATAACCTAATCCCCGCCTGAATTTATAATAATCATTCGGTTTCCCTTTTGGTACATATGCTGTTTTGGCTGGAATACGGGGACCTCGATCGAAGTACAAACCTTCTCCGAGTGTGAAATTATATCCCTGTTTTTCCATGAGCTTGCGTGCTTCCGGACTATATTTAGATAAATACAGACCAGATTTGTCATCATTCTCATCTTCTCTTAAAAAATGATCTGGTAATGGAAGATTCTCTCCTTTACCATAAATCACTTCTTTTTTGCCTCCTATTTTGCTATGGATAACCAGGGTTGTCCCGAAAGAATATTGGAGGCTTTTCTTTGCTGTATAGGACGATCGAAGCGGCATATACAAATCAGGATTATCATACAATCACTTTATCACATCATCAAGAGACAGTGAGTACTCTAAATCATCACTTATTTCATTATTGGCAAGTTGCCAGTTACAGCTACCATCTGACGATTGTTCATCATCAAGATTGATTACAAAGGGTACAATGTCATTTAAAACAAAACCTCCATTGTAATCAAGTCCGGCTTCGGTATCAGCTTCTTCTCCGCTGTCCGTGCCATGGGCCGATGATTCAGTATCGGATTCGTTACCATAAAGGAGAGAATCAGTGAAATAATTCTCAAACCCTTTGAATGGTTGCTTATCCGCGACCACCGTCCTAACCTTATTATCAGTACCGACATACTTCAAACACTGGTGGAGAGTGGATGGAATTATAACATTACTATGGATCCAAGGTCGACCCAATAGTAAGTTATATGAAGTCTCGGCATCAATCACATAGCATGTGACTTCTGTCTTCAAATCACCCATTTGACATTTTATCCGGATATTACCCAAGGATCTTGACCCGCTAGTGTTGAACCCATAGATAACAGTGCCTGTGGCCGCCAATTTGCTAGTTGGAATGCCGAGGCTATGCATCAAGCGGAGCAGCATAATACTCACAGCGGAACCCGGATCTACTTGGATTCGGTTGACTTCGCTGGAGCCAATGTACCCAACGAAATATAGGGGTCGATCATGGTTCGAATTCTTCGTCTACATATCCTCTTTGGTGAAGGTAATGCAGGGAAGGTTCTTAGCCGCTATATTGCAGTGTTGAATTAACGGTTCTGGCTCTTCGGGTATCGGCTTGATCTGAGTAAGGAACACCTCTGAATTGGCCAAGGCTTCTTGCAAGGCTTCCTTGGTTTCCTTAGACAACCGTAGCAACTCATACAATGTTATCCGCGCTGGAATGTTGGCTAGTTGAGCCATGATATCGAAGATGCGCGAAGTGTTCGAGCTCTCCGGTTTATCTCTTCTAATCGGACGATTGAATCGAGACTGCTTCGGATTCTGCACCTCTTGGGGCCTCTTTTGTTTCTTTTTATCACCCGGGTGTCGTCGAGCTTCTTCCACTGGTTTAGGAGTTGTAATCACCCCCAGTTCCGTGAGAGTTTTGGCTTGTCCCCGTTTAGTCACCCCCTGCTCAGCTAACTGATCACTAGGTGATGGATAGTTGTAGTGATACTCGTTTCCACTTCTAGTGGTAAAAACTTCTTGTTCTTCTTCAGAGAGCGGGAAGGTAGGAACTTCATCACCATCCTCTTCGAAGATCGCGGAAGTAGCATTGCAGGACTTGCCTTTACCCTTTCTGGTCGAGGAAGTCGCCCACTGATCATCTTCAATAAGATCAGGATGGACCCGGAGGATTTCGCCGTTTGGGGCTGTGTGTGGCACAAGTCCTTTTTGGCACTGTCCGTATGGGTCGTCGTTTACTGTCTTCATTCCCACCTTGGTGATACGTTTTGGTTCAAACCACGAGGTGGGTACTGATCCAAAACTAATTGATACTGCATTTGCTCCTACATTCTTGGGCGGCTTCGGGGTTATGACGCCTACATCAATTAATACCTGGATCATATCCTTGAGATGGTAGCATGACCTTGTAGGGTGATGGACCGCTCTATGATATGTGCAATACTTCGGATCCGTCACTTTGCCAGCCCCTTCTTGACCTACGATCGTCGGCAGCTAGATTTTGTTATTCTCCAACAGGTACTTAAAGATAACGGGAACTTCGTCATCTTTGAAGGAGTACACTTTAGGAAATCTTGGCTCCGAAGATTTATGCTTCTGAGGCCGTTGTCGCCATTATAACTGTGACTGTTGTGGTGCTTGTTGCTGCGGCTGTTGCTGAGGTTGTAATTGGAAAGTTTGATTAGCATCAACTGCATTAACTTGTACCTTACCTTTCCCTCGTAGGACGAAATTCTGTGCCGGAGCATTCGTCGCCTGTTGGCCTCTCTCCGCCTTCTTCCTCCTGAGGAATCGCTCGGCTTGCTCTCCTTGGACCTTCAGATCCTTCCATGTTTTGGATGGTGCTGTCCCCATTGCTTCCAACACGTCCAACGTGAGGTTGTAGTGGAAAGTCTGGAGAATGAACTCCTCAGTGATCGGGTCCCGACAGTTCATCACCATGTTCCGGAACCTTTTGACGAAGGTGTCGACTAATTCCCCGTCTTTCTGTTTCTCGTCAAGCAACAACCCGATGGATATCTCGGTGTCGTCGTCAAAGAAGTTGGTGAGGAATTTAGTTTCCATGTCGTCCTAGCTATTCACGCTTCCTGGCTTGAGGCGGCGATACCAATCGAAGGCGGCTCCACGAAGATTTCCAACGAAGGACCGTACCATCAGAGGTTCATTACCAGAGATAACCCCCAGGTGTGATTTGAAGTAAATCAAATGCTGAGTGGGTGAACCCTTCCCATCGAACGGCGTAAAGTTGATTAGATTGAACTTTACCGGATACGGGATTGATTCCCACTCTTTTGGATATGGACAAGGAATGCCCGTCTTCTTTATCCCTTGAGCGGAAATCAAGGTATTGATTTTTCTTTCGAGATTTTTGATCTTCAAACTTTCATCTGTATTTTTGTTGGCATTCTCGTTACCACCCCCTGTATTGACGGGAGGATTATTGGCATTGTGAGCTTCATCCGCATGCGTGTCCTCATCTTCCTGATTATCCTGGTTACGACGACTTGGTTTGCCTTGCCGGTTTGTCAATGCTTGGATTTGTTGGTCATGCATTTCTCTCATATTCTGCATGGCCATCTGCATTTCAAACCTGAAGCTCTCCTGTTGTTTAGCCATGGCTTCTTCAAGCATCTTGGCCACTTGTTCCGCACTTATCATAAGTGCCTCGCGGGGTTGTCCCTCGCTGGATACTGTATTATCTGATGCGACCGCAGAGCCAGCATCCGATTCTTCATCTTCTGACGGTAATCTTGTCCGAATCCTATCATAAGTCACTCGTATGATGGCTCCAGACTGCAGACGGGTTACACGCCGGGGTGCTTCCGGAATCGACTCGGGATTATCCCGTGTCTATGTTCCTTTGCTGGTCATATTAGTGGTGACCCTCGGAAATTCTCCATCTTCGACTACCGTTCTTCTTCGTCGGAAACGCCTAGGCCTTGGTTTTGGCGTTTCGGTGCTGAGCCTTTCGAAAACTAAAATTCTTTCGGGGACTGTATTAGTGCATTTGCACTCAGACAATACTGCCCGAATGAGTTTGGAACAGGGGCACTGAGTTTCTGGTTTTCTAGGACTCCTTTTCCTGATTTTACTCGTACCTCCAACACGATAGTACAACTCGTCGGTTTGAAGGTCGGAGTAACCTATCGTGTGTTGGCACGATTTCTCAGGTATAACGCTATCATCATCAGATGATAATGTTTCCTTCTGAGGGTGAATTGCCTTCTTTGGGCTCTCAAGAGTCACGCGTCTCGAAACACGCCTTTGTGGGCGTGAGTTTTCGACGGGCTCCTGGACTTCAATGCGCAAACTGGTGCGCGTAGTTGCCACGAACTCCTTATCCTGTTGAGGGTGGTGGCGACCCCCAGCATGTTGAGTCGTTCGGGGCTTCTTCATTGGGCCCAAACGTTCTTGAACTGGAGCTTTGCATCGCTCATCGGGAAGTTGACCGAGGCGCTCCAAAACTGACCTCCTTCTCTGGGATGGTTCGGGAGGTTGAACTTGCTTTGAAGGCTGCAATGATTGTTTCTTAGCCTGAGTTGCCACTTCAGACTTCGGCTTCCATACTTGGCGGGTTGGTGGCGGCTTCTTGGCCACCTCTTTCTGCAGTCTTCTACGGGCTTCTTGGTCTTGAGCCCGTGCCTGCGATAACAGTGTGTGGCGCTTGCGAATGCGCTCCTCAAGTGTTGAACGATTCCGTTTGACACGGATCCATTCATTCGTTGGCGGCTTGGAGAAGCTGCCATTCATTGGTTATTGAGGCTGTTTCCCTCTCCTGTTCTTTAGATCTGCGTTATAGCGGATTCCGTCAGTGGACTCCATTGCCTTTGCGAATTGCCACGCCAGGCGTTGACGTCGCCTCTGGTGGGCTCTCTTTGAGAGAGTCACTACGCCTTCGGTGACGGAGGAGTTGGCAAGGACATGTTTGTCCTGGTTGGAGGTCGGTGGAACTTTACCCGATGCAACTTTAGCATCAATCGGGGTGAGATCTTCGTTGGTATTCTCTACTTCTTCATACCAACGGATTTTTCTCCTAGAGGAGAACTTCGGAGACTTCTTGGACTTGCGGGGGGAGGTGGATCCGGACAAGGATGATAGATACTCCTCGAACTTTTGTTGGTCGAATTCATACTCGACCTCCTCCTCGACCGGGATTGAGATCCGCGGCTGCGACGCAACGATCACGGCAGCGAGATCGGTGACTCCTACTGTGGTATTCTTATGATGTACTTTTTGTGCATGTGTGTGTACATGTGATAAAGAAACTTGATGAGATGCACAATGAGTATTAGTATTCTTATGTTTATGTGCATCATAGCAAAATTTAGATAAATGGCCTTTTCGGTCGCAAATAGAGCATTTGTAAACTTTGCTATATATGTGTGCATAATGCGTGGATGGTTTTGACTTAGACTTGACACACATATCTATAAGCTTCTTGTGATTATCAATGCACGTGTTTAAGGTTGAATCTAAACAAGATATGCGGGTTTGAACGTGATTCAACTCATTATTAGTTATAACATTATTGATAATAGAAGTAGAGCATGTATGGTTATTCTTAAAAGAATCAAATTTACTTCTAATGCATTCTACTTCTAGCATGACATCATCTTTAGCATGAGATAAGCTAGTAATGGATGAGGTTACTTTTTCATTTTTTTAAATTTAACATATCATTGTTTTCTTTAAGATTTTCATTTTCTTTAACAATGATATCAAACTTGGACACTAGCTTCTCATGATCGGATTTTAAATCTACATGCTTGCTTTTTAAATCAATAAAGTTATTATGCAACTTAGTATAGGTATGCATTAATCTCTCATAGGCACAAGCGAGTTCATCAATAGTTAATTCATTTTTGGAATTGAAATCGCTTATCACACAAGGGCTATCGCCTAGTGGTCGTGTGCACAATGAGGCTCTACATGAACTAGAAGATGAAGTCGCCAAAGCTTGTTGGATTGCCTTCAAGTTCCCTTGATGCGCTTCTAAGAATTTTCACAATGTGTAAGCACTATCAAAAGAATCAAGCTTATTAGACATAGATGAATCAAATGCATTTAATAAAAATTCTAACACAAACTTGTTCATAGTAAACATCTTTTTATCATGTTTACTCAACTTGGATTTCTCCAATGTGGGCACAATATAAGCACAATCAATGACTTCCTATAAATTAAAATGTTTAGATCTAACAAATATATTAAATCTAGAACACCATTGGTCATTGGGAAAAGCATTAAATTTAGAGCAATATTTATATCATAGCCTAATCTCATATCCATAATTATAATTAAATGCAAGCAAGACAAATGCAATCAAAACTAGATTAGCACAAATAAGATAACTTGGATCTTTAACTCAAGGCGATTAAACCTTAAATCAAAAAGCACTAAGCTCTGATACCAATTGAAAGTACCCTAATACCACTAGGAAAGAACCCTAGAGGGGGGTGAATAGGGTTTATGCTAATCTAATCTGATTTATGTTAATTTAAAACTAATTAACAAATATCCTAACAAATATGATATGTAACAATATATATATACAAGGATAAGTAAACTAAGCAAGGGTGAACAATATAGTGGATGAAATAGACAAGATGCAATAGACGATATAAGCAATGAGCATAAGTATAAATGAACGCCAATGCAATCTCAAACACAATCAAATGATCACGAAGTTCGGACCTTCCGTCCTACGTCTCCGCTCCCCACTCCTGTGGAGAAATCCACTACCCAAGTGGGTTTTCAACGCTCACCCGAATAACGTTTTACACCTCTTAACTCGGTTTTTTAGCTCATCGAAAACTTTACAATCACTCACAATATAAATACACTAACTACCACCTCAAGTGTTGGTCTCTAGCCCGTGTCTCCCTCAAGTGTTAGGAATTACAACCTCTCTCTAGGCATTACCACCTACCCCACTCCTCTTAGGACGACCCCATCTCTCACCACACACTCCTCTTGGTGTACTAGTATAATGCAAAGTGAATCTCACAATTTAGGCACTCAACAAATGATTGTTCTCTAAACAAGGTAAGAATTCAATTAAGCGCAACTCAAAGTTACAATCTCTCACAACCCTAATTATACTATGTATGAAATACTATAAGCTCAAGTGGGTGTGTGTAACAATGAGATTTAATAAAAAAATCAAACTAAACTAAATATAGATTCTAGCTTATGGAAATAAAAATCAAACATATAAAATAGCTAGATTGAGTTTAGAAAACTTCTCTAGATGACAAGTGAGAGAAAGAGAAGAGTTGAATGATCAAACACCAATAGATGATCTCCCCAAGCTCTTGTGAAAGTTTCTTCACAAACAAACTCTTAAACAAACTTAAATAAAACTTAAACACCCTTAAACTTGTTTTAAACAATTCTCTT
The DNA here is from genome assembly GCA_022839385.1 of Asparagus kiusianus. Taxonomy (NCBI): domain Eukaryota; kingdom Viridiplantae; phylum Streptophyta; class Magnoliopsida; order Asparagales; family Asparagaceae; genus Asparagus; species Asparagus kiusianus. Next base: position 232,506 of record BQKN01065953.1, on the reverse strand, counting down.
ATTTTTCTATAAAACTAAGGATATGTGGGGGTATTTATAGGAATCCCAAAGCCAAGAGAAAACAAGGCAAAAAGACCAAAAACCCAAATCTGTAAAAGCCTGAAAAAACTAGCCGTTACAGTATCAGTCGACTAATGGCTTTTATCAGTCGACTGATGAGCTGACCGTTAGAGGTATTTTCTAGCTTATAAGTCGACTGACGACCTTATCAGTCGACTGATGACCTCATCAGTCGACTGGTCAGTCGACCAAAACAAAACAGAAACTATTTGTTGTTCCAGGCGATTTCATCAGTCGACACATTAGTCGACTGATGTCATCAGTCGACTAACCAGTCGATTGATAACAGGTTATCAACCTATTTTTAAACATAAATCTGATTTTCAAACTACCTTTAAAAATAGCAAATAAAATCAAAAAAATATAAAACTTTGGGAAATAATTGTAGACATGATAATAAACATGCTACAAAAACTGGTTTTCAAAAATCACCTCCCATTTGTAAAATATCATCATTTTGAAAATATGTTCAAAACATAAAAACATGAGATACTTGAATTTTGATGTTTTAACATAAGACAAGTTTTGAAACTTTGTAAAATGATTTTATAGACTTGATAAAAAGTATAAACTATAGTTGTTAAGTCTATAAACCATATAAACTAAAAACAAAATATTTTCCAAATGCAATAGAATATGAAACATATAAAAGTATATATGAAGATATATATATTGTTTCATATCTATATAGCTAAACCAAACATATATGTATATATATAACTATATATATACAAAAGCCAAAATGTGTATGTGTGTATATAATTGAGCTTAAAGTACTAACACACATAATATAAAATCTAAACTAAATTACCCAAGCTTAATTAAGGTCTTTAATGAGCTCGACTTGGTAAACTTGCGGGTGAAATTTAAAGTTGAATCTTCAACTTGAATTGCATGGCTTCACTCTGATATTCCGCCAACCTCCATTTGATGTGATCGTGAAGGCTCAAACCATCCAACCTCCAACATATTATTTGCCTAGAATAAATACAAAACACAAATACTAGACAAACAACATTAGTTGTAAATTGTTTGTTAAACATCATCAAAACAAAAGGATCCAACAAGGGTTAGGGTTAGGGTGAGGGAGAGGGTGAGGGTGAGGGTGAGAGGTTATGGCGAGGGCGAGGGTTAGCGTTAGGGTTAGGGGTATGGCGAGGGTGAGGGTTAGGGGTTGGTGAGGGTTTGGGTGAGGTTTAGGGTTAGGGTTTGGGCGAAGGAGAGGGTGAGGTCGGGTGTTATGGCGAGGGCACGGGTGAGGGTAATGGCGAGGGCGAGGGTTAGGGTTAGGTGAGTGTTAGGGTTAGGTGAGGGTTACATTGAGGGTTACAGTGTGGGTTACGTTGAAGATTAGCATAACTATTACATTGCTAATTACATAGGAACTGTACACACACATATTTTCAAGCCGTAGAATTCCCCGTCTAATAAATACTATATATAATCTCTTTATTTACCAGTCACATACACGTACAGGATGGTTGGCAAATACGAGACCATTGTGTTCGGTCTGAACAACCTTTTCATACGCGTATGTGATGGGGGGACTTATATATAAATATTTATTAGACCTGTCCAGTTTAGACAGGTTAGGTATGTAAACGTGATGTGTAAATGTATTTACGTGTGTTATTGTGTACTTTCATTTTGTCTGAGTTTTGGCGGCACTTACTCGTTGTTCTCCATGTACAAATGTCAGAGGGATATGCAGGGGTATATCCTTCCTACTATAGTGTACTCGGAGAATAGCGGGTAGGTCCTGCTAAAATTTTGATGAAATAAAAGTACACTTGAACACACGTAAATACATATACACGTCATGTTTACATACCTAATAGGATAGAAGCCTTCCTCTGACAGTCGGTCACACACATTTGTCCTAAATTAAAATGATATATGTAGGAATATGCTCACTTCCATTAATTTTTAAATTCTAGATACAGACAGTTCCTAACAAATCGTTCATGAGCATATCACGTCATCGGAGGCATCTAGACACTCGATACAAGGATGGGATAGAAGATTTCTTAGCCTACTCTGACACCAACCCTCTATGGTCGCTGAGCGGGTTAGTTTTCTGTCCTTGCTAGAATTGCAGGAATGGTAAAATACTCACTAGGAGTGACATAAGTTTCCATCTGTCAACCAATGAATTTGATAAATTTTATGTATTTTGGAGTCATTACAGTGAAGTCGTCCAGGTGATGCAATTAGAGGAAGAGTTCACTAATGTCGACTATCCAATAGTTAACACAACTGATATGTTGGAAGATATTCTTACCATGCCGTCTTTGAGTGATGTCAATACTACTGATATGTTTCAAGATGTAGACCGATTGATGAGACTTGTTGAAAGAAAATGAGTCACCGTTATATGAGGGGTGCAAGGAGTTCACAAAGGCTTTCTTTTATGCTGAGGCTTCTTCATATCAAAACACTCAGTGAGATGGCTGCTACACATTTTGAGATGTTATTAGACTTGCTCAGGAAAGTCATTCCAGGGGGTGAGAAGAGCATCCCCGCAACCTATTACGAAGCTCACAAGATTGTTGATACGCTGGGGCTTGATTACAAGAAGATAGATGCATATCCTAATGACCGCATCCTGTACAATAAGTATAATGAAGCTCTAGAGGAATGTCCTACGTGTCATGTATCATGCTGGAAGGAACATACGGGCACATAAGAAGGTGGTGCATCCAATAAGCAGAGCATAATCCCTAAGAAGGTTCTCCAATATTTTCCAATTATTCCTAGGCTGCAGAGGTATTTTATGTCTGCCAAGCTGGCTGAGAATATGTGATGGTATTCGATCGACCACAAAGAGGATGGGAAACTGAGACATCCTGTTGACGGTGAGGCATGGAAGAACATCAATCGTATATACCTCGAATTTGGTAAGGAGTCTCGGAATATTAGGCTGGGGCTTGCTAGCCACGAATTTAATCCGCTTGGATTAATGAGCTCCTCTTGGTCTACCTGGCCAGTGTTGCTGACGCCGTACAACCTACTACCGTCGATGTGCGTGAAGCAACCGTACATGACACTGTCACTCTTGATCCCTAGAAGATATTCTCCTGGAAATGACATCAATGTTTTCCTCCAACCATTAATTGATGACCTGAAGCTTCTCTGGGAAGAAGGTGTCAGCACTTATGATGCTTATGGTAAGGAGTCTTTCTGTATGCGGGCAATGGTCATGTGGACAATTAATGACTTCCCGGCATATGCTAACCTGTCTGGATGGTTGACAAAGGGTCAGATTGCTTTTCCAATTTGCATGTTAGACTATGAGGGAAAATTCCTAAAATACAGTTGTTAGTTCTGTTAGTGGCAACATAGAAGATGGTTGTCTATAGGGCACAAGTTGAGAGAGTTAGTAGGAAAGTTTGAAGGTAATACAAAAAACAGACCGACACCACAAGGCTGAGCGGGGAAGAAATATTTGAGCTTCTATATCCTCTACCTAGAAAAATATTTGGAAAGAAAAAATTCAACAAGAAAATCTATTTGGGGTTAGGAGAAAAATATTGAAGCAAAATTGGAAGGGAAAGGGAAAGGGTAAGCTATTTCTCAAAGGCAACTTGAAAGGAAATAAGCCTCACAATGTATCAGGAGGCCGCACGAGTCTAGTAGCACCTATGAGTCTACAGCACCATCAGAAATACCAGGAAGCAGTTCATATCAAGACTCGATGGAGCAACGGCTGAAAGTGATTGAAGATTGGTAGTCGCAGCAAAGAATATATCAGCGGATTACGGGGGAAGAACGGAGGCGTCGCGAGCAGCAAGAATTGGAGTTCACACAGTTCATGTTGACTCAGTCTCAGGAGGCTCAGGAGGCATATAGGAGACAATTTATGGCGGATTAGGTAATATATATACTTTACTTTTTCAAATTAAATGAATTAAATATATATAATTATTACTTAGTTTTGAATATGCTATGTGACTAAATGATATCACACACATCAATACACACTGTTACACACAAACCCTAACTCTAACCCTAACACATAGCCTAAAATATATACGTATAATATTTTTATGTGATGGTGGTGTTAATGGTGCATGCGTGCGTAGTGATGGTGGTATTGGTTGGTTAATTGGTTAGTTGGTTGTGGTTGTGTTGTTTTGGTATGTGCGTGCGTATGGTTGGTTATGTGATCGGTTGGTGGGTGGTTTGGTCGTGGTGGGGGAGGGGAAGGAGTGGGGATTTGGTGGTGGTGATGGTGATGTGGGGGGAGGGGTGGGGGTGTGGAGTATGGTGGGTGGATGGGGCCTTTGGTCGTGGTTGAGGAGGGGGAGGAGTGTGGATTTGGTGCATATACGCGTGCATGCGTGTACGCATGTGTACGTGTGTGCAGACGTGTGCACATGCGTGCGTGCGTGCGTGTATGCATGTATGCGCATATGGTGAGAAAATTACGGGTGGGGATAGGGTGTGTGCATGCGTTGTTGCAAAAATTGTGCGTGCTTGCGTATAATACAAAAGAATATGTCATAATACTCTCTCCAAAACATATAATACATAAGAATATGCCATGATACTCTCTCTTATTGCTATACTTGCATGTAGTGTCATGTAAGACCTCGTAAATTTTGATAATTTATAGATGTGATTATTAGCAAAAAATAATATTTATTTATGATAAATATCTTTATGTCATGGTTGTGCATGATAACTAGCGTTTTGAGCTTATGTGAATGTATATATACATCAGTTATGAGGTTGAGTTTTGTGAAATTGCAAATCATGTGCAGGCAGATTCTAGAACCCAGGTTTCAGCTCGTGAGTTGACTCATAACTCATCATGAATCGACTCATCATGTTGAGTCGACCCATGACTGTCATGAGTCGACTCACGAAATCAAGTTCCATTGTCATATGTTTCTGCCGAGTCGACTCATCAGTTTATGAGTCGACCCATGCATAATGAGTCGACTCACGACAGACCATGAGTCGACTCATCAAGGGTTTTCCAGTTTTGCGGTTCGGGTTTGTTTGGGTTACGGGTCGGGTTTTAACTGTTCATATATATTCTCCTCTACCCGAAAACACTTTTTTTCTTCAGTTCTCCCTAGAGAAAACCCTAGCCTCCTTTCCGCTCTAAACCCTAGTTCGTTTTTGGGTGTTTTTGGGAGATTTTCGAGGGATTTAAGTAGCTTCTTGTGGTTTGCAGCGAAGGGAATCGTTCTTCAGCACACCAGAGGCGAGTAACATCTCGCCCAATCCCTCTCCCATGTTCTTAAGAGTTTGTATACGTTTTTCAAGAGTTTTATTGAGCCTAAGACTTATTTTCAAGTATAAATTAATGTTCTTATTAGTGTAGATACTATAAATCATGTGTTTCAGATCTCTAAGTCCTCACCAATGAATTTTTGATGAAACCCAGATCTGGGAATTTACTTAAAAACGAGTTTTCACATTGATTAAATGCTCTCATTTTATGTTTAGGGGTTAAATGTTAGATATAACATGCAAGTGTTCGTTTCTCATGCTTGATATAAATTTTTCACTGTCTCATAGTTTAGAATTGATAGTTTATGGAGATGTAAATCAGTGCAGAAAAATTCGAAGAAATCTAGTTTTCATCTCGTGAGTCGACTCATAACTGATTATGAGTCGACTCATCAGGTTGAGTCGACCCATGACTGTCATGAGTCGACTCGCGAAGTCAAGTCCTGTTGTTTAAAGTTTCTGCTGAGTTGACTCATCAGTTTATGAGACGACCCATGAGTCATGAGTCGACTCATAACTGATCATGAGTCGACTCATTGAAGTTTTTCCTGTTTTGTTTAGGTTTCTGTTTAACCACCTACTGTGTATATACATTTACAAAGTGTACATATATTTGAGGGTACTGTTTATCATTTTGAATAAGAGAAGTTGCCTCGTTTATCGGGTATTACATTACAGTGTTTACGATTTCATCTACACAAGTAAGTTGACACTTCTGACACAAGTTAAAATCTGTACAGTGAGGTAACGACTAACGTGCAAGAATAGGATATGTTTATCTTTAGCATTAGCATTCCATGTTTTATATACACAGTCCTCGTGTTGGACTATAATCCATCCAAGTCCTCGTGTTGGACTATTATCCATTAAAGTCCTCGTGTTAGACTATAATCCATTACAATCATATTTCGGACTTTTTTGCTAAACCTTGAGCATGATACTTAACCGAGTTTGGAACACGACATATTATATGTGGCTAGGACATGATAGCTACCTAGGCTGGACATGACACTTATTGTGACTCTGACATGATTACGTTTATCGGTAGAGATGGGTTTGTATATTTTTCTTTATTGTTCCCTGTTTTAGATTTTGGGTTTGGTATTTAGGGATTTACAATTAGAGATACAAGGTATATACATGAGGGTTTCCTTGTTTGGATTATTTCGCTCGACGTACCTATGCTCGTGTTGTAATTTCCTAAGTACTAAAATCCATTTGTGTTAGGATAAATGTTTTTTTATATTATAATGTATTAACTGTATTTTTCATATACAACAAGCCCTATCCCTTGGGGTTGGTTGTGATGTTGCTCGTTAGCGCTTTGACGTTTGTTGTCCCTCCCCCTTTCAGGTAACGAGCCCAGAGCCCGAAGAGTCGCAGGCTAAGGGCGAGTCTCGTTAGCGCCTATTTTTTTTATAGATGTATTTTATTTTGTGCTCCACTTGAGACATTTTTCTTTACTCGAGAGGTTTATATTCTAGAGTTGTAAAGGCTGTGTGCCTTATTTCCTATATCAGATGTGATGTACCTTGAGACATGTTGAGATCTCCAGACTGTTATTATTCACTTCAGACATTGACTATGTATTCCAGCTTACTTGGTTTATGAGATTATTACTATCATTTCATCATATATTTGTTGTATAATCTTTTACTTGTTTTGTACCTACACCTATTGTTGATTCCACTAGAGAGATAGTAATTGTGATGGTAAAACATGTTATTGCACGGTGTGGTTCATGGTAGGTTTGACATTTCTGGTTTCACCCCGGTCTGCAGCCTTGTGTGAGTCTCGTAAGCGCCTATTTTTCTTTTTATAGATGTATTTCATTTTGTGCTCCACTTAAGACATTTTTCTTTACTCGAGAGGTTTATATTCTAGAGTTGTAAAGGCTGTGTGCCTTATTTCCTATATCAGATGTGATGTACTTTGAGACATGTTGAGATCTCCAGATTGTTATTATTCACTTCAGACATTGACTGTGTATTCCAGCTTACTTGGTTTATGAGATTATTACTGTCATTTCATCATATATTTGTTGTATAATCTTTTACTTGCTTTGTACCTACACCTGTTGTTGATTCCACTAGAGAGATAGTAATTGTGATGGTGAAACATGTTATTACACGGTGTGGTACATGGTAGGTTTAACATTTCTGGTTTCACCTCGGACTGCATCCTTGTGTGAACCCAGGGGCGTCACAGTTGGTATCAGAGCTCTAGTTCCAGTATCCTTAGGATCATCCTGTGTCGAGTCATGGAGCTATGTTTTAGAAGAACAAGGAGGGGAAGACTAAGGCGGGACAGATTGGAGAAAAGGAGAAGAATAAGAGACCATTGTCTGGACACCAGCAGCAACAGCAGGGCTCTCTTAAGAAGGGACCCCAACAGGATTAGAGGGCGCATTAGTAGCGCAAGTTCCAGGGGGTTTGCTTTAACTATCGCAAGGTGGGACACAAGATATCAGAGTGTCGTAGTGCACCAACATGAGCTCAGCAGGGCAGGGGTTCGAACCAGCAGCAGCGATAGCAAGGCAGAGGCTAGGGTCAGCTGGTCAGGCTTGAGGCACCGCCAGTAGCGTAGAGGCCAGAGGGGCAGGTTTGAGTAGTCCAGGAGGCTCTCCAGGGGCAGATTGTCCCATATTTTCTAGCACAGCAGTAGAGCAGTCTTCAACCACAGGCGGAGTATATGCAGTAGTTCCCTGTGATCATGGTGCTAGCGGAGCAGTTGTGGAGGGTATGTTCCTCGTGAATTCCTTTCCCGCCCGTATTCTTTTCGATTCGGGAGCTTCACATTCTTTCATTTCGTATGCTTTTATGGTTAGACTCCAGCTCGTAGCTCATCCATTAGACACCCCTTTATCAGTTTCCACCCCTCTAGGAAAGGTGTCACTTCTGAAGAACGTTTGTAGGAGGAAAATTATCAGTTTAGAGTCCGAGTTCATAGTCGATATGATAGTTTTGCATATGTCCGAGTTCGATATCATCCTTGGTATAGACTAGTTGTCATCCTACCATATTAGTATAGACTGTTTTGCGAAGACAGTCAGATAGCGAGCGTCCGATGGGTCCGAGATGATTGTGGCCACTTCTCACGGCAACCGTTTTGCGGAGTTATTTCTGGCATTCATCGATGAGGCGATGCGACGGGATCAGAGTACTAATTTGTTGGAGACTAGATTTGCCTTGGATTTTTAGGATGTCTTTCAGGACATACCTGGGTTATCTCCTGTGAGAGAGGTTGAGTTTTGTATTGAGTTACAGCCGGGCACAGCCTCGATATCCCGCGTACCCTATCGCATGGCGCCAGCTGAGATGAGAGTGCTTCAGACCCAGTTGGACGAGTTGTTAGCTCAGGGTTTTATTCGTTAGAGTCATTCTCCGTGGGGCGCGTCGGTCCTCTTCGTGAAGAAGAAGGACGGCAGAATGAGATTGTGTATAGATTATCTAGAGTTCAACAAGGTCATTATCTAGAATAGGTATCCACTACCTAGGATTGATGACTTGTTCGACCAATTGTAGGGAGTGCAGTTCTTCTCGAAGATTGATCTTCGTTCTGGTTACCATCAGTTGCGGGTTCGGGAGATGGATATCCCCAAGACCGCTTTCCTCACGCGATATGGATCTTTTGAGTTCTTGGTCTTGCCATTCGGATTGACCAATGCACCCGCGGTATTTATAGACTTGATGAACCAGGTTTTCCGTCCCTTTTTAGATCAGTCCGTGATTGTTTTTATCGACGACATTCTTATTTATTCGTGATCGGAGGCAGATCATGAGAAGCATCTCCGATTAGCTTTGCAGACCCTACGGGAGCACCGGTTATATGCTAAGTTCAGCAAGTATGAGTTTTGGCTTTCCGAGGTCAGATTTCTCTGCCACGTTATCAGCAGAGAGGGCATATCAGTAGACCCAGCTAAGGTTACAGCAGTTCTTGATTGAGAACCACCGAAGATGGTGACGGATATTTGTAGCTTTTTGGGATTGGCAGGTTATTATAGGAAGTTCATCCAGGACTTCTTAAAGATTTCGACGCCACTTACACGCCTTACGAAGAAGGGTGTATAGTTTTTTTGGAGCACAGAGTGCCAAGAGGCATTTGATACATTGAAGGCTAAGTTGACTACAGTACCAGTTTTGACTATTCCGAGCAGCGATAGGACCTTCGTCGTCTACACAGATGCATCTTTGGTAGGATTGGGAGGCATCCTCATGCAGACCCAGAGAGTGGTAGCTTATGTCTCACGACAGTTGAGAGTGCATGAGCAGAACTATCCCACTCATGACTTGGAGTTAGCAGCAGTGGTATTTGCACTAAAGTCACGGAGGTACTATTTGTATGGAGTGCAGTTTGAGTTGTTCATAGACCATCAGAGTATGAAATATCTTTTCTCTCAGAAGGAACTCAACCAGAGACAGCGGAGGTGGATTGAGTTTATCCAGGACTACGAGTTCGCAATTCAGTATCCTCCGGGGAAAGCGAACGTCGTAGCAGATGCTTTGAGTAGGAAGCGTCGACATCAGGTTACGACCTTGAGGTGCTCGTTATATTGAGATCTTCTCACCCTTAGCCAGTTTGATTTTAGACCTGAGGTTGGTGGTACTAGTGCATTTTTGGGAGCTGTGTCAGTGCATCCATCTTCGAGTGACAGAGTTGTCAGAGCTTAGTTGGAAGACTCTTGGATTCAAATCCGTAAGGAGGATATTTCCAAAGAGCCTAAGGCCGATTGGACCATTGGAACAGACGGAGGTCTACGGATGAAGGGTAGATTAGTTATGCCAGCCAGTGTAGAGCTGAGGAGGGAGTTATTTGATGAGGCGCACCGTACTCGGTACATAGTACATCCAGGGACTACCAAGATGTACAAGGACCTGAAGAGATATTTCTGGTGGAGTGGTATGCGTAGAGAGATTGCGGAGTATGTGGCTAAGTGTTTTACCTATCAGCAGGTGAAAGTAGAGCATCAGAGACCGGCAGGGACACTTCAGCCTTTGCCTATTCCAGAGTGGAAGTGGGCGGACATTTCTATGGACTTTATTGTAGGATTGCCAAAGTCGAAGAAGGGGAATGATTCTGTTTGGGTGATAGTGGACCGTTTGACAAAATTGGCACATTTTATTCCAGTGAGGACTACCTATACAGCTGAGGCGTATGCGAGGATCTTCATTCGGGAGATAGTTCGACTTCACGGAGTTCCAGATACGATCGTGTCAGATCGAGGATCGATTTTCACTTCATATTTTTGGAGGAGTTTCCAGGACTCATTTGACGGCAGGCTATCTTATAGCAGTGTATTCCACCCACAGACGGATGGTCAGACAGAGAGAGTGAATCAGGTGTTAGAAGACATGTTGCGGGCATGTGTCATTAACTTCCAAGGTAGCTGGGAGGATTATATTCCGCTAATAGAATTCGCTTATAACAACAGTTATCAAGCGACGATTGGTATAGCTACGTATGAGGCATTGTACGGGAGATCCTGTAGATCACCGGTATGTTGGGCAGAGCCGGAGGATAGCTTGATGCTTAGGCCAGAACTTGTGAGGCAGACTACTGAGAAGGTAGCATTGATCAGGGACCGAATTCTAGCCGCTCAGAGTCGGCAGAAGATCTATGCAGATAAGAGGCGAAGACCCCTAGAGTTTCAGATTGGGGATTTGGTTATGCTGAAGGTATCGCCTATGAAAGGCGTGCAGCGATTCGGGAGGCGAGGGAAGCTTGCACCGAGGTACATTGGACATTTTCGGATTTTGGAGTGCATTGGAGCTGTGTCATACAGACTAGATCTTTCAGCATCTATGTCCAGTATACACAATGTATTCCATATTTCTATGCTCAAGAAGCACTTACATGATGGGGAGCAGCATCGAGTGTTGGATGTACCGGAGATTGAGCTTCGGGATGATTTGACTACTATTGAGATCCCAGTGTCTATACTTGCTAGAGAAGATAAGAGACTCAGGAACAAGGTGATCCCATTGGTGAAAGTTCAATAGAACCGAAGTGGAGTTGAGGAGGCTTCTTGGGAGCGCGAGGAGGACATGCGACGCGACTACCCACATTTGTTTGAGCAGGTAAATTAATTAAATTTATTTATGATGTGAATTCTTACTTGTGTATTTATATATATATCTTGATATTTATATTTAACACTAGAATGAGGGAATTTTCACTTAATTCTTAATCTTTCGGAACACATGGTATATACATAGGGGATTCCTTGTTTGGATTTTTCGCCTGACGTACTAGTTTCGTTAGATTAGGGGTTGAGTAAGAATATTATCATTTTAGGTAGTTAAGTATGAATATCACTATATGCTTATCTAGAGTTTAATATTTGTGAGATGTGTATGTGTGTGGGTTGGATTAGACCCTCGACGTGCTATTCTAGTATTATTATGCATTAGATATGATTTTTGAATTTCGAGGATGAAATTCTTTTAAGGGGGGAGAATGTAAGACCCCGTAAATTTTGATAATTTATAGATGTGATTATTAGCGAAAAATAATATTTATTTATGATAAATATCTTTATGTTATGGTTGTGCATGATAACTAGCGTTTTAAGCTTATGTGAATGTATATATACATCAGTTATGAGGTTGAATTTTGTGAAATTGCAAATCATGTGCAGGCAGATTCTAGAACCTAGTTTTCAGCTCGTGAGTTGACTCATAACTCGTCATAAGTCGACTCATCACATTGAGTCGACCCATGACTGTCATGAGTCGACTCACGAAATCAAGTTCCATTGTCATATGTTTCTGCTGAGTCGACTCATCAGTTTATGAGTCGACCCATGAGTCATGAGTCGACTCACGACTGACCATGAGTCGACTCATCGAGGGTTTTCCAGTTTTACGGTTCGGGTTTGTTTGGGTTACGGATCGGGCTTTAACTGTTCATATATTTTCTCCTCTACCCGAAAACACTTTTTTTCATTAGTTCTCCCCAGAGAAAACCCTAGCCTCCTTTCCCCTCTAAACCCTAGTTTGTTTTTGGGCATTTTTGGGGGATTTTATCAGCTTTTTGTGGTTTGCAGTGAAGGGAATTGTTCTTCAGCACACCAGAGGCGAGTAACATCTCGCCTTATCCCTCTCCCATGTTCTTAAAAGTTTGTATACATTTTTCAAGAGTTTTATTGAGCCTAAGACTTATTTTCAAGTATAAATTAATGTTCTTATTAGTGTAGATACTAGAAATCATGTGTTTCAGATCTCTAAGTCCTTACCAACGAATTTTTGATGAAACCCAGATCTGGGAATTTACTTAAAAACGAGTTTTTACATTGATTAAATGCTCTCATTTTATGTTTAGGGGTTAAATGTTAGATCTAACATGCAAGTGTTTGTTTCACATGCTTGATATAAATTTTTCACTATCTCATAGTTTAGAATTGATAGTTTATGGAGATGTAAATCAGTGCAGCAGAAGAATTCGAAGAAATCCAGTTTTCATCTCGTGAGTCGACTCATAACTGATTATGAGTCGACTCATCAGGTTGAGTCAACCCATCACTGTCATGAGTCAACTCGTGAAGTCAAGTCCTGTTGTCTAAAGTTTCTGCTGAGTCGACTCATCAGTTTATGAGTCGACCCATGAGTCATGAGTCGACTCATCGAAGTTTTTCCTGTTTCATTTGGGTTTCTGTTTAACCACCTACTGTGTATATACATTTACACAGTGTACATATATTCGAGGGTACTGTTTATCATTTTGAATAAGAGAAGTCGCCTCGTTTATCGGGTATTAGATTGCAGTGTTTACGATTTCATCACATGTAAGTTGACACTTTTGACACAAGTTAAAATCTGTACAGTGAGGCAATGTGCAATGTGCAAGAATAGGATATGTTTATCTTTAGCATTAGCATTCCATGTTTTATATACACAGTCCTTGTGTTGGACTATAATCCATCCAAGTCCTCGTGTTGGACTATAATCCATTAAAGTCCTCGTGTTGGACTATGATCCATTAAAGTCCTCGCGTTGGACTATAATCCATTACAGTCATATTTTAGACTTTTTTGCTAAACCTTAAGCATGATACTTAACCGAGTTTGGAACACGACATATTATATGAGGCTAGGACATGATAGCTACCTAGGCTGGACATGACACTTATTGTGACTCTGACATGATTATGGTTATTGGTAGAGATGGGTTTGTATATTTTTCTTTATTGTTCCCTGTTTTAGATTTCGGGTTTGGTATTTAGGGATTTACAATTTGAGATACAAGGTATATACATGAGGGTTTCCTTGTTTGGATTATTTCGCTTGACGTACCTATGCTTGTGTTGTAATTTCCTAAGTACTAAAATCAATTAGTGTTAGGATAAATGATTTTTTATATTATGATGTATTAACTGTATTTTTCATATACAACGAGTCCTATCCCTTAGAATTGGTTGTGATGTTACTCGCTAGCACTTTGACGCTCGTTGTCCCTCCCCCTTTCAGGTAACGAGCCCGGAGCCCGGAGAGTCGCAGGCTAAGGGCGAGTCTTGTTAGCGCCTATTTTTCTTTTTATAGATGTATTTCATTTTTTGCTCCACTTGAGACATTTTTCTTTACTCGAGAGGTTTATATTCTAGAGTTGTAAAGGCTGTGTGCCATATTTCCTATATCAGATGTGATGTACCTTGAAACATGTTGAGATCTCCAGACTATTATTATTCACTTCAGACATTGACTATGTATTCCAGCTTACTTGGTTTATGAGATTATTACTGTCATTTCATCATATATTTGTTGTATAATCTTTTACTTGCTTTGTACCTACACCTGTTGTTGATTACACTAGAGAGATAGTAATTGTGATGGTGAAACATGTTATTGCACGATGTGGTGCATGGCAGGTTTGACATTTCTGGTTTCACCTCGGACTGCAGCCTTGTATGAACCCAGGGGCGTCACATGTCATGTGGTTAACATTTGATTTATATTTGCAAGCCGGAACTTCTTGACAATGTGGAGCTGGTGATGAGGATGATAATGATGATCAGGAGGACTGATTTGTTTTTTTACCTTTAAAAACAATAAATGAGTGTGTGCTGTATAAACAATATTTATCATGATGTATGCTATATAAACAATGTTTATTATGTTGGGATATTTTTATTAAAATATATGTGTAGGAATGAATATTATATTACTGATTGAACAAGATTTTAAATTTATTATATTATTGTACAGGTATTATCAACTTTTAAAATAATTTTTAAAAAAATATTGACAATATTTAGCCACGGATCTCTACATATACTTTTAACGACGAAAAACAGATATGGGGGACATTATAATAGCGATGGATTTTCCGTAGCTAATGTTAATGAGACGGAAATTCCGTTGCTACTGTTTTTTCTTTTTTTAATTTATTATAGCGACGGATTTTCTATCGCTAATTTCCATCGCCATTAATTTTTGTGACAGAAAATCCGTCGCTAATAGTTTTTTTTCTTTTTTAAAAAATAAAGCGATGGATTATCCGTCGTTAATTTTCTGTCGCTGACATTTAGCGATGAAAAATCTGTCACTAAAAGTGATTTTAGCTACCCTTAATGTACGGACGGTATTTTGGCGACGGAATTTTATTTTTTCCGTCGCTAAAAGTTTTAGCGACGGATTTTCGACTTTTAGCAACGGATTTGTCCGTTGCTAAAAGTCCTGTTTCTAGTAGTGTCGTAGGAGATCTTGCATGATCCTAAATAAGAGAATGACTTGTTCGGCTTATATAATGACTTTTTTGATTGAGACTTATTGGTATTACGTAGGGAATAAATTGCTAATGAATTTTATAGTTATTATGTTAAAGACATCCTTTATATATATATTTATTTAAAATTAGAAAGCCTCTGTTCAAAAAAATGTTACTTACGGAGTCTAATCTATTCAAGAGACGATCGATCTATGTTATTTAGATTGTTTCTTCCAATAAAAGTAAAAGCTTCTTTTCTCTAAAGCATATTTGACATGATCAAGGAATGCAGAATCAAAATTTTTAATTTAATTTTTAGTTTGATTGACTAGTAGTTATAGAGAGCTAGGATTTGAAGAAAGATTTTCACTTAGATTAAGCCGTATGTAAATATTTTACTTAGATTAAGCCAAAGATAATATTGTTAGACCCTAGAGGGGGTGATTAGGGTCTTATGCTAATCTAATCCGATTTTATGCCAATTAAAACTAAATCAAATATTATATTCTTGCAAGAAATATACAATATGCACAAGGTGATATATCCTAGCAAAGAGGTATACTGTATGATGTAAGGATATGCAAACACAAGGGTAACATAAACAAATGATATAGTGGATGAAATAAACAATGAGAGAAAGGCTATAAAGATGAACAAATATAAGTGTGCTAAGCCAAACTCAAACAAGCTATATGATCACGGAGTTCGAACCTTCCGTCCTACATCTTCGCTCCCCACTCCCGGGGAGAAATCCACTATTGCAACCGGGTTTTCTACGCTTACCCGAATAACGTTAACAACCACACTATGTCGGTTTTCAACGATCACCGATCAACGTATACACTCACTCACAATGTCGGTTTTCAATGTCCACTAATCAACGTCCACTCCTCACACTCGGTTTTCTAGCTATCCGAAAACTTTACAATCTCACAATGTAATAACAAATGATTTGTTCTCTAATACAATGCGAGAACTCAATTAAAGCTCACACTCAATTGTTATAACTCTCACCAACCCAAATATACTATGTATGAAAATACGATAAGCTCATGTGGGTGTGTGTAAACAATGAGTGAAATAAAAACAACTAAACTCAAATGTAAATACTAGCTTAATAGAAATAATAATCAAAGAATTATGAATAAAAGCTAGAATGAGTTTAGGAAAACTTCTCTAGATGATAAGAGAGAGAGAGATGGATTGAAGATCAATGAATTGATCTCCACTTCCTCTTATGGAATTCTTCATAAACCAAACCCTTAAACAAACTTAAAACCAAACTTAAACTCTTTTAAAACTTGTTAAAACATTTTTTGGATTGCTTTAGAACTGAGGTATAAGGGGGGTATTTATAGAAACCCCAAAGCCAATAGAAAGCCAAGAAAAGACCAAAAAACCCACTCAGCAAAGGTTTGGAAACTAGCCGTTAGAACTGATACGACAGTGTGGCGGTCGACCGCGGCGGTCGACCGTGAGCAACAAAAAAACAAAGTATGGCTCTGGACAAGCGACGGTCGACCGCGGCGGTCGACCGCGAAACTCTCTGGACTTGTTACGGTCGACCCCCACGGTCGACCATGAGCCAACAAGACAAACACTGAGTTCTGAACTCATGACGGTCGACCGTGACGGTCAACCATGAACTGATACTACAGAAAATAGATTTTAAAAGCAGATTTTTGAGACTTTGTAAATATGTTAAAAATAACAAATAAAGTCCAAAAATAATGAAACTTTAGGAAATATATATAAACATGTAAATGAACATATTACAAAAAGAATTTTCCAAATTGAATTACCCATTTGTGAAAACTCATGAATTTTGCAAGTGTGTCCAAAACATGAAAATGTGAAATACATGAATTTGATGATTTGACATAAATAATGTTTTGAAACCCTATGAAATGATTTTATAGACTTAATAAAATATGTATACAATAATTGTTAAGTCCATAAACCAAAACTTGTGTACATATATAACTATATATAAAAAAACCAAATGTGTGTGTGTATATATGATTGAGCTTAAAGTACTAACACACATAATATAAACCACTAATTTACCCAAGCTTGTGATTTTCAACAAAGCTCTATCTTGGTTTACTTGCGGATGAAGCTTGAACTTGAATCTTTAACTTTGAATTGCGTAGCTTCAACCACGATTCCTCCAACCTCCATTGGATATGATCGTTAATTTTCGATTCCATCCATCCTCTAACTCGTTGTTTGCCTAGAATAAATACGAAAACACAAACACTTGACAAATAACATTAGAAGTAAATTGTTTGTTAAACATCATCAAAACAAGAAGGCCAACAATCTCCCCCTTTTTGATGATGACAAACAATTTACAAAAAGGATATATGCATGAAAAGAAAGAATATATAAATTAGAATTATCATGCATATAAATAAGAAATACTATACTCACAATATTTCTCCCCCTTTGACAACATCAAAAAAGAGAAAACAAGGATTGAAGAGACCGAAAGCTCCCCCTATCAAAAAGCATAAGTGAGTATAATACATAGAAAGATATAGGGATTGCTCCCCCTATCAAAATGCCTCATGAATGTATGAAATGAATGTAAAGGCATACATATGTAAGAAAGCATAGATTAAAAACATGTTAAACATAACTCACATACAAAAAAGATAATGAGAATAGATATAAATATGTTAATATGAAAGAAGTGTCTCATTACATAATTTTAAAAACATAGTGTATAAAAATAGATTTATGAAATAAAAAGATAGAGCATGAGAATCACGCAAAAAGTTTTCAAATCAACCAAATAAAATCATAAATCAAGGTGTAAATCCAAAAACAATGTTTGATCAATAAAGAAAATTTTATTTGTAGGACTTGATCAAACCACTCATAGAATACATTATAAAGCATATTTTGAAATTTTTGTGCTATATAATGAATTCAAAAGAACAAATCAAAACAAAATTTTCATAGTTCAAAAATAAGATTATAAAACATACAAGAATCATGAACTATGGAAAAAATCATCTTTAAAATTATAAAGCCAAATCATCATTTATTTTCAAAAATCAAGAGAGGCAACTTTATCTAACTCTTGAGGTAGTATCAACCCATATGAATATTTTAGCATCCGGTAAACAAGATTTGGGAATAAACACCCAATAATCCGGGGGGGGGGGGGGTTATATAAATACAAACCTCTCATCAAAACAAGACCAATAATCATGAAAACAAAAAGGATTTGATCAAAGAAAATTTGTTTTCATAACTAAAAGATTTTAAGACATAATTTTTAAAACTAAGAAAAGAAAAAATAAGAACACTAAAATTCTTGCTTTAAAAATTAAATTTGTTTTGGTACCCAAGAACTCTTGGTACCAAAACATTTAGGAACATGACCCCTATCTTTTAAGCTCAAAGCCCTATGGTTATGAACCCTCTTAGGCACATGTGGTGCACTAACACGGTCAAAACAATATTCATTCAAATGACTCTTCCGATTGCAATTTGTACAATGAAAGAGATCAATTTGTTTTTGTGGACCTTTAGCTCGTGCACGGAAATCATTTGCAAATAAAGATTGTCATTTAAAATTATTTTGCAAATGAGAAACATTCTTAAACAATGGTCTATTTGGAACATATTGTTGGCTCTATAGTTTTGATGATGATTTGTCAAACAATTTATCACTAATCTATTCTCTAGCTTTTGTTGTTTTGTTTTTCTCTTTACAGGTAATTCAACACTCGACAATCAAGCGCTAAAGATTCAAGTTCATGTGTGTGCATTCACCTAGGTATAAGTTTAGTTTGCTTACATATATCTTATGTCTATATTTAAGCTCAATATAAGTACACTTAACACAGTTTTGACATCTTTCTATCATATAAATGATTTTTCATCAAACTTTGTTACTACAACTTTTAGTTCATGTTTACGTCTTTCTCATACTCATTATATATATATAATGTATGCATAATACATATATACGTGTTTACAAGTCATATCTTAATTTTCATGTTCACGAAAAACAGGTTTTTTAAACAAAACTGATTTTCCAAAAATTCCTTTTCAAACATGTTTATTTTATCATTTAGAAACTTTTTCTAAAGTTTTACTATTTTTGGAATTGATTTGATA
Source organism: Asparagus kiusianus (assembly GCA_022839385.1). Classification (NCBI taxonomy): domain Eukaryota; kingdom Viridiplantae; phylum Streptophyta; class Magnoliopsida; order Asparagales; family Asparagaceae; genus Asparagus; species Asparagus kiusianus. Next base: position 213,370 of record BQKN01065953.1, on the reverse strand, counting down.
TTTTTAACACAATTTTAAAATCAGCCCAAAACCTGTCATCTGCTATATATCAGTTTGCGGTCGACCACCACGGTCGACCGCCAGCGGTTAATTTTAAAAGTCTGCATTTTGATGGCTTGCGAACAACCGTGACGGTCGAACGTGAATCCATCCAGAGACCTTCGCGGTCGACCGTCACGGTCGACCGCCAGCTTTCAAACCCTATTCTCTGCCTTTTTTGTGCCTCGCGGTCGACCGTGAGATTTTCACGGTCGACCGCCGATCTCATCATTGCCTTTTAAGGGCTATTTTTTGCAATGGTTGTCTAAGGCTATTTTGGTCATCTCAAGTTGGTTTTGACTGATATTTTGAGTGGGTATAAATACCCCATTGCTGTTCTCTTTCAAGTGACCAAGTTTTGTTTTATAGTGAAGTTTTAACAAAATCTTAAGTGTGTTTAAAGAGCTGTTTAAGCTGATTTTAATTATCTATTTTAAAAGAAGTCTGCTACAACAAGAAGAGGCCTTTCATTTCAACTGAGGATCCTATCCTCATCATCCTCTACTGTTCTTCTTGTTTATTGGGAAGTTTTCCTAACTCATCTTTTCATATAGCTTATAATTTTATTTTCATATCTTAGCTATATTTATTGAGTTATACATTTTCATTCACTGTTATCACACACACTATATTGAGCTTAATATTCCATACTATATATTGTGGGTTGTTGTGTATGATTTAGTGAGTGTGAGCTTCATTTGCATTCTCATTTGTTGTTGAGAACAAACCATTGTATCTAACCTTTATTTGTGAGTACCACTTGTAATAAACTTGTATACCGAGAGAAGTGTGAGGCGAGAGACGGGGTTGAATCCAATAGGAGTGGCGTCGGTTGACGAACCTAGGGAGAGGTTGCATCCGAGCACTTAAGGAGGAGGACACGAGCTAGGTTCCTACACTTAGTGTGTAAAGTGTGATTGCATAGTGTTTGTTGTGTGAGAGTTTTCGGTAAGCTTGTAAACCGAGTGTGTAGATGTTCCGGCTTCCAAACCGGATTGTGATAGTAGAGATCTCCTCGAGGTGAGGAGTGGGGACGTAGGTCGTGGTGACCGAACCTCATAAACATATCATTTGTTTGTGTTTTGCTTAGCGTACTTTTTATTTGTGCTTATTCATGTCATTCTTACTCATATCTATCTTATATCATTCTTACAAGAACATATTAATCAATATAATTTTAATTGGTATTTAATCGGGATTCGATTAGCATAAAACCCTAATCACCCCCCCCCCCGCCTCTAGGGTCTAACAATTGGTATCAGAGCTTGGTGCTCTTTGATTTAATGTCTAATCGCCTTGAGTTAAAGATCCAAGTTATTTTTTTGTGCTAATCCAATTTTTGATTTTTGCATTGCTTGCATATATACAAACTATGGATATTTATGATGCATCTAGTCTAGGTTATGATATTAATGTTGCTCCTCGTTTGGATATTTTTCCCTATGCTCAATGGCGTGTTAGATTCAAACTTTTTGTTCAATCTAAACAATTCTATTTATGGGAAATTATCGAGGATGCTTATATTATTCCCATTTCAAAAAAATCCAAATGGAATAAAGATGATAAGAGAATGTTTAATATGAACAAGCTTTTGTTAGAATATTTGCTTAATGCTTTTCACTCATCGTTTTCTAACAAATTTGCTCATTTTGATAGTGCTTACACCTTATGGAAATTTATTGAAGCACATTATGGGGACTTGGAGGCTATTCAACAAGCATTGGAAAATCCCGTTTTGAGTTCTCAAGAAGCCTCATCTCCATGTACAATACCACTAGGTGATAACCCTAGTGAGGTATGCGATCTTGACAATGATGATATTATTACTTTTGATGAACTTGCTCTTGAGTTTGAAAAATTACACAATTGCTATATTGATGTAAAGAGTAAGTATGTGAATATAAAATCAACTCATGAAACACTAGCCACTAAGTTTAATTTCATTGCAAATGAAAATATAATTCTTAAAGAATGCAATAAGACTTTGAGATTAGAAAATGCTAGTTTGCTTCATAAAAAATATGATGCATGTTAGAAGTAGATAAGTTAAAATCTATGATAAATAATCATGTTTATCCTACTTCTAGTAGCAATGCTTGTATGCACAATGATGAGTTGAATCAAATGAGAACACGAATATCTACCTTAGATTCAACACAAAACACTTGTATTGCAAATAATAAAAAGCTTATGGACTTGTGTGCTAAATACAATGTTAATTCTTCTAAGAAACCTATTCACTATGCACACATATATGACAAAATTCAAAAATGTTCTATTTGCGGTCTTAAAGGCCATTTATCTCAATTTTGTCATAATGCACAAAAAATTGACAAGCCTATTCATGATTGTGCATCCCATCAAGCTTCTTCATCTCATACACATGTACACACACATAGTGTAAATTATAAATATGCTCATGTGTATAAATATAATTATTGTGGTCGTTTTGGTCATTTGACCATGTTTTGTTTCGATTTGAAAAGAAATTCTCATTTGCAAAATAATTACAAAGAAAAATCTATTTTTGCAAATGAACCACGTGCATTTCATTTCGGTCAACGCAAACCATTCAAACCTCTACATTGCACAAATTGAAATCGTATGGGTCATGAGATTCTTCTTTAAACCTGGAACATGCCTGACATCTGTCAAAGTCCTGATGACTCCATCATGCATCTTAATCTGAATTGTGTCTTTCCCAACAGTCTTGCATGAGACGTTGTTCCCTATAAGAACAACTCCGCCATCAATAACTTTATAAGTGGTGAACCAGTCCCGATTAGGACACATATGATAGGAACAACCCGAATCTAAAATCTAGTCATCTATGCTCCTGTATATATCATCTATAGCCAACAAAATCACATATATCAATTTCAGCGGAGTCCTCTATTGATTTTTTTCATACTATTCTTGTTTATTTTTATTTTTTAATCTGTAACAATCGGTCTTAATGTGCCCTTTCTTTTTGTAATATCTGTAGGTCAGATTCCTATGCTTCAACTTATACATGTTACCTCCAAAGGCCCTTTCTTCCAACTTTTCTCGAACAAATAAGCCATCAGCTTTATCGCCACTCTCACTTATGGTTAACTCTTTGTTAATCTTCTTCTTATTCAATAAGTTCTCGTTGACGTCATTGATACCAATAGAATCTCGATCATAAATCATAGTACCCTTGAAGTGCTTGTAGGAAGGCGGCAAAGAACACAATAACAATAAGGTTTGATCTTCATCATCGATCTTAACATCAATCTTACTCAAATCTATAATCACAAAATTAAATTCACTAATATGATATTTGATGGGTGTTCCTTCCGATATCCGAAGTGTATACAAACGCTGCTTTAAGAGAAGGCGATTAGTGAGTGACTTCGTCAAATACAAATACTCCAATTTAGACCACAAATTTTGCGATTGTTTTCTCCATGAGAATTTCTTGAAAAACTTTATTTGTCAAACATAACTTAATAGATGTGAGAGCTCTATCATTCAACTCGTTCCAATCTTCCTCCAACACAGTAGCTGGTTTCTTCGACTTTCCGAACAAAGCCTTCTTCAATCCACTCTGTGTCAACACGACGATCATCTTAACTTTCCAAAGGCTGAAACTGATGTTACCGTCAAACATCTTAATATCCCACTTCATAGTCGTTGTCGTCATCTTCTCGTCCGATCGATAGCTGAGGTCTCTGATACCAATTTTTAATGACAAACTCCTCAGGATAAACTAATATCAATCACACGAGAGCACGAAAAATATCAAGAACACACAAACACAAAGATATACATGGTCTGACTTCTAGCCTACGTCCACAGGCGAAGGAGAAGACAAAGTTTACTAATTGTGAGGAATACAAAGTGGAATCTCTCAATCTCTTAATCTCTCAATCCCAAAGAACACCCCAAAATTCCCGTACAATCTCTCTAAATAAAAGGAACAAAGGAGAAGAATATCAAATAAGCTTCACAAAAGAACTCTCTCTTCTTAATTTGGTGCTCTGAAGATTGATGATAATTATTGGCTTGAAAGACTGTTCCTACATAGCCTTGAAGATCACAACTCCTTGTTGTCTAAGGAATAAGAGTTGTTGTCTAAGGAATAAGAGTTCTAATAGGAATAGAAGTCCACATGTCCTAAAACCCAACAAGAGTCCAAGTAGAAATAAACTTCTAATATGATTGGTTGTGCAAAGTCTAATGTAAGTAAGACTCTTAATCAAAACAAACCAACTTAAAAAAGAACTCCCAAAACAATATGGATTTGACTATTTGAGGCAACCTATAACACATACACATGCATATCAGAGGAAGTCACTTGATTCTTCCCCCATTGATTTTAAAAACGAATCTGTAGTCTTTGCCCCAATGAACATCTTCTATGTAGGTTTTTTCAGGGGAACATAAGTTCTAGTGTGGAACCAAAGAGAATAAAACCAAATTATCTTTTGAGAAAATAATGTAGGGGTAGAATTGTCCTTTTAATTGTATTTAATGGATCTTTTAATGGAAAATTAGAAAGTACTAATTTTATATTTAACAAGGGGTATAAGGACTAAGTTAAGATAAAAAAAGTGATGGGGACATTTGAGAATGGAGCCTTAGTGTAGAGACCAAATTGGTCTTTTAGCCTTCTCCTAAATATATATTTCTAAAGGCGGGTAAGAAAAAACATTATTTTATGATCAAATGCTCATCGTCTTTCCCTTTTAAGATTTGTTTTTAAACATTTCTCACGCAACATTTTTCTTTCTTTGGGAAAAAGGGCGATTCAGAAGAGGCCTGACTTAAGGTTTTCTTTTATTAGTTCACTATTAATTTCTAATAAATGACCTTATAAACTTTCAATTACAATAAACCCCCTAAGCTACATTATTGGATATCTTGCTGTTATAATCTCTTAGCATTTACAAATGTGCTTTGCAATTTAGTATAACTTAACCAAATTGTTTGATAATTACTAAAGAACTTGTAAAGCGTAGTATTTATTATCAAATAAAATATTAGGATTATTACATGTCATCTCCCTTAACAAAAATTTTTGTACTCAAAAGTTGAACATGCTTTAGTATCAAACTGATAATTTGGTAATTTTCCTTATCCCGTCAAGTGGTTTATGATCACAAATGCATCTATAATCATAATCAGCACTTAAATCTCCTCTTGGGTTTTGATATCTACAAACTAGTACTAATCAACTCTATTGTTCGGACAAGCCCTTAATAATTTATAAACGTAGCTATAACAATTTTGACTTTGGGATACTACATTGTTCGAATACTCAATGTCATTATTATGTGTTTGGTGGCTGAGCAACTACTATGTTTTAATCCTTGCAAATAGTCAGCCTATCAGCTCGCCGTTATCAAATTCTTTCAGCATTGTGCATGGGCTTACATGAAATTTTTTTTTTAATGAAATCTACTTCTTATCTGCAATTCTTAGCCTTTCACTGACTAGGATCCTGAATCCTGACTAGGATCCTGAATCCTAGCTAGTGTGCACATATGCACAGCAAAGTGCTTACAGTTAATAGTTACGTGAAGAAGTTCAGGGACAATCACCTGCTGCATGTTTTGTTGTTTATCGTACTTTAATCATGTATTATAAACTTAATACATATGACAGAGTATATCCCTTGTTTTTCCTCAAAAAAAAAAAAATTCATGTATTATAAACTGAAATAATTTCCTGGTGGATGCCCATTCATCTAATAATCCCTGAACTTGATGGTATATGATCCAATAAAATTTGGCTGGAAGTTCTGCATCTTTTTATGTTGTTTTTCGTTTAGCTTCTGAAATTTTACAGAGGAAATATGAGAGAGTTTTTCTGAAACGCACCAGAATGTTCTATTCAGTTTCAACTACAACTATGCAATCTATCTCCTTCATAACGTAGGTATACTGCTCCTATAAAAGAGTTTTTGTCTTATTATGATACCAACAAGACTGCTGAGACAAACTTCAGGGGTTCTGTGAAATTTACCCTTCTATGGAATTCTGATTTGCTGGAATTTCAGAATGCATTTACTTTAACTAAGTAATCTGTTTCGTGGAGAGCATTTTTTATTCTCACCATTGATTCTAAATTCAAAAAAAATTATAAAATTTGGCATCAGGTTGGGGGACTAATTTCATAAAACTTATAAACTTTGGGGAATAATTCCGGAATATGAATGATGGTCCAAATAGAAAAATAAAAAAAAAGACGTCCTAATCAAAATATGAACGATGGGCCCGGAAAAAAAAGAAATAGAAAAAGAAAGAATTCCTATAGTACTTAGGGGGGTGTTTGTTTCTTTTTTTTTTTTTTTGGATATGGCGTGGATTTCAAGTTTTGGGATGTAAAAAGAGATTTTTTGGGATTTTAGAATTTCATAAAACTTGTTTGTTTCAAAATAAGTTTTAGGATATTAAATCCCCAAATAATAAAAAAGTAATATATTTAAGGATTTGTAAAATCCTCTTTTTCATGTGGGATGTGGGGTGGATTTCAAAAGCTTTATACAAATTATGGATTTAAAATTCCAAAAAGTTTGAAACAAACAAAAATATTACAAATTATAGTATTCCAAATCCCAAAATATTGTTAAAATAAACAAAGTATTAGGAATCCCAACCCATAATAATTACCTATGGATTTCAAATTCTATGCTAAAACTCATATCCTAAAATTATAGGATTTGAAACAAACAACCACTTAGTCGTATGCAATGGTGCAGTAGACCTGGGATCCTATGACTACTGGGAGTCGACAATCGTCCAAATCAAAAGGCTCTCTTTATATATTGGATTGCAGGCAGCGCAGGGGAAACGCTGTTCATATTTACCATAAACTCTCGCTGTTCATATATACCATAAACTCTCACCTCATGGCCTCTGTGAGAACCGCAGGAGCAGCGAATTCAAACAACGGGGCAACCGACATCTCACCTTCTTCACACCCACGGGTAATTAAGACGTTCTCACCTTTTATTTTTAGCCTCTTTCTCGGCAAAGATCTCTCCTTACCAGAATATAATTTAATTAGGCTTTGTCTGCCCAGTCGGCGGTCCGTCTCCTGCCGCCGGAGGTAGTTTCCAGAATCCTCTCTTACCTACCGGCGAGATCCCTGGCGAGGTTCCGCTGCGTCTGCAAGCAATGGCTTTCTTTATCCTTCGACCCCTACTTTGTCGAGAAGCATCAGCAGGCCAATATCAGGCTCCTGTTCTTCTCCCAAGTCTTCACCGCACCCAAGATAAGGCTCTACGAACTCGGGGACTGTCCCAGAGTGGAAGACTACTCTTTTGATTTCAAACCCCAGTTCCGTAACGACCACTCGACTTACAAACTGTCCAACTCCGTGGATGGGTTGGTCTGCATCACCCAACTCCGTGACGATCGGCACCTATACTTGCTGAACCCCTTCTCGAAGGAGGTTGTCAGGCTTCCCCCACCACCGAGCGGTAGGAGGGGTAGAAAGAGCAACAGAGTCGGATTGGGGGTTGATCCCACCACAGGAATCTACAAGCTCGTCAGGCTATTCCGTAAAGAGGACAGATATTGGGATCCTTGGGGGTGCGAAGTTCTCTCGGTGGGACCTCACCAAGAATGGCAGAACGTGGGAGACACTCCCTGTATCCTCTCGTGGTTGGATCAGGTTGCTGTGTTCGTCAATGGATTTCTCCACTGGTGGGCACCAGAACGTCGAGTCATGGCGTTTGATCTAACTACCCACAAGTTCCAGCTGATTCCAACCCCTGAGCCCATGAAGGGTCATCATCGTGTGTTTTTGGTGGAGTCCGGAGGAAACCTTTGCTTCGTGGAGTATCCTTCTTGTCACCGTCGTTTCTCGACGATATGGAGGCTCGAAGACCGTGTCACTCATAACTGGACCAAACGACACGACATTGATCTGTCCAACTTAAGACCTGGAACATTATGTCGCTCCATTATTTGCATCAGAGGTCATGAGATACTGCTTGAGATAAAAGATGACGAAAAGCTGATGATTTACTCTTACGATTTTTTTACCAAGACCCTTCATAGACGATATAACCACGTCAAGCCCAGTGGCTTGGGTTTTATCACGGAGAGCCTCGTGTCGCCAAGAAGTTTGATCGGCAGCATATCCCACTAAGTTTATACGTATTAAGTTTATATGTATATATGTATGTACGCCTGTTTTGCGGTGCATTTGCACCAGAGATTTATGGCCCTAAGGTGTTCATTGTCATTAGAATTTGGGACATGTTCTCTTTCATAGGTGCACGACAGTTTAATAGCGACTTTTGGTTTCGACTTGTATTTGGATATTGACATAGCGACTTTTGATATCTCGTTGCATTTTATAGTACGTACTTTATATGTTCGTTCTGATTCAGATTTTATTTTACAGTCAACGGATTTTATCACAGAAAGCTCGCACCCTAGATATTATTGTTATGCTTGTCTGTGAAAAAGCTAGTGTTGTCTTATTGCTCGTACCCCATTATTGTCTATGGATATTCTTAAAAAGCCATTGTTGTGTCAAAGAGTTATTCGTGTGCTATTGTGGAAGTGCAGATTGAATAAACCGCGACGAAATTTGATGAAGAACAGGTTTTGGGATGCAGGAGTCAATTTCGGAGCTACGCGGTCGACCGTGGTGCAAGGTCGATCTATCGCGAACGTGCACAGGCTCATGGATTGTGTCTGGATTTGGCGCGGTCGACCGCGAGATCCTGTAGTCGATTTTTGGGCTCCGTCGTTTGTCGCGGTAGACCGCCAGACCCTGTAAGCATTTTTCAGGTTTTGTCGTTTGGCGCGGTCGACCGTGTAACGGGTCAGTCCCTGTTTGAGTTTCCTGTTCTTATTGGGTTTTGGTGCTTGGAATAAATACCAATACACGTTCTAGGGTTTCTCGAACGACGTTTGGTTTGGTTTGGTTCCTCAACGCGGATCCTAACAACTGGTATCAGAGCTCGGGCAACGCTTGGGCTATTTGGAGGACTAGATCGATTTGGAAGCTCGTTTAGGGTTTCAGTTGGTGATAAAGGTGAGATCTTTTTGGTAAAGACTCTATCTTTTTCAAGTTTGGATCTATTTCTTGTTCGTTTCCGCAATTGTTTGTTGGTGGGTTGAGGATTACGGCCGGGAAAGAAGGTGTTGAGGGTGGTTCTTCAGGCGTGAAGACGTCCAAATTAGTTTGAATATCCACTCGATGAAGATTGACGTGGAGAAGTTCAATTGCACTAATAATTTTGGACTTTGGCGTTGCGAAGTCTTGGATGCGCTCAATGCGTAGAATTTGGAAGATACGTTAGAGTTGGACGAAAAACCGGATGACATTAATGAGAATGTTTGGAAAAAGATGAATCGTACGGCGTGTGGTGTGATTAGCTCTTGTCTCACTCAAGATCTAAAATATAATGTGATGAATGAGACTTCAGCGAAGAAGATTTGGGAGGTCCTAGAGAGCAAGTATTTGACGAAGAGTGTTGAAAATAGATTGCATTTGAAGAGGAGGTTTTATCGCTTCCAATTGAAGAAGGAGACATCCATTGGTGATCACATGAACCACTACACGAAGTTTCTTACAGATTTGACGAATATAGATGTTTTGGTTGAAGATGAGGACAAGGCGTTGTTGTTGTAGAGTTCCTTGCCCGACGAGCAATATGAGATCTTTGTTCTTACTCTTATTAATGGGAAGACATCACTTTCATATAGTGAGGTCACCACTACACTTGTGAACTATCAACTTAGAAAGAAGGACAAGGAGACTTCTATTGAGCTGGTAGCGGGGACATCGGTTGCAAGAGCTAAGAGTCCAAACCGAGATAGAAGGTCGCAGTCTAGGGGGTCACATCTTGGAGTTCGTAGGAATCAGTATGCCTTTTGTAGAGAAGATGGACATTGGAAAGCTGAATGTCCAAAATTGAATGAACAAGCTAGGAAGAATAAGGGGAAAGCTATTGAAGCTTCAGAGGTGAATGTTGCCAAGGCTAGTTGCGATATCTCAGAGTTAGATTCTTCGGGCTATTCGTGCCCAGCACTTCCGTCAGTTTGTGTTGCCGACTCCACTTAGTGGATGTTGGATTCAGGTGCCTCATATCATATTTACCCTAGGAATGATTGGTTCTCTAACTTTTAGGAGTTGGAAAGAGGGGATGTTGTGCTCATGGGTAATGATCACAAATGCCCTATTGGTGATATCGGTACCATTCGTATTCGGATGAGTGACGGGGTGATTCGGGAGTTGGTTGAAGTAAGGTTCGTTCCTCAAATTAAGAAGAACATTATTTCACTTGGAGTTTTGGAGGTAGAAGGCTATAGGGTGACCTTGGCGGATCCATGTTTGAAGGTCACATTTGGGTTCATGATTGTGATGAAGGGCGTCAGAAAGAGTAATTTATACCATTTGCTTGGGAGCACGATGATTGATGTTAGACCCTAGAGGAGGGTGATTAGGGTCTTATGCTAATCTAATCCGATTTTTTGCCAATTAAAACTTATTAATAAATTATTCTTATAAGATAGATATATAATATGTTATGAGCAAGAATATACAATATGAACAAAGAGATATATCCTATCAAAGTGGTATATAATGAAATATATGTAAGGATATATAAATTAACACAATGATAAACAATCTAAACTAAAGATACAATTGTGATAGGGTAATATAAACAATGCAAACACACAATATGATTACGGAGTTCGGACCTTCCGTCCTACGTCTCTACTCCCCACTCCCGGGGAGAAATCCACTACACAACCTGGTTTGGAAGCCAGAACTTCTCTACACACTCGGTTTTCTAGCTAACCGAAAACTCTACACACTCGGTTATCAAGTCAACCGACAACTCTCACAAATCCTCACAAAGTACATACACAAGCTACAACCTCAAGTGTTGGTCCTCACATATCGACTCCCTCAAGTGCTTAGAATTATCACCTCTCACTAGGCTACCGACGCCACTCTGTTAGGTCTCATGTTATGAGCCTACATCTTCTAATCTTGTTTTGATGATTACAAACAATTCCTAATATTGTTTGTCTAGTGTTTATGTTTCCTATTAGGTATTCTAGACAAACAATGTGTTGGAGGATGGATGGAATTGCGCATTCACGATCATATCCAATGGAGGTTGGCGGAGTAGTGGTTGAAGCTTATGCTATTCAAGTTAAAGATCCAAGATATCGCTTTATCCGCAACGTGTATCAAGTCGAGCTTCGTTGAAGATCAAGTTTGCTTGGATAAATAGTTTAGGTTTTATATTATGTGTGTTAGTACTTTAAGCTCAATCATATACACACATACACGCTTTGATTTTTGTTTTGTATATATATAGTTATATATATACATATATGGTTTGGTTTAATAGTTTTCGAGTTTATATATGAAACAAATGAATAGAATTGGAAAATACTATTTTGTTTCATGTTTATATGCCTATATATGATTTCATCCTTAACAAGCTTACATTTAATGAAATCATATTTAGTGTTTTGAATATATTGCATAGAATATGCAATTTTATGAAAATATTGTTTTTCTAGCTTATAGACTTAACAACGATAGTTTATACTTTTTATCAAGTCTATAAAATCAGTTTACAAAGTTTCAAAACATGGTTTATGTCAAATATCAAAAACATGTATGTTTACTTTTTATGTTTTGGACTAGTTTTATAAAATGATGAGTTTTCACATTTGGAAAGTGCAATTCCAAAAATTCTTCTTGTAACATGTTCATTAACATGTTTATAATGATTTCCCAAAGTTTCATAATTTTTGGAATTTATTTGTTATTTTTAAAGGCACTTTTAAAATCAGGTTTTCTGTGTGCATGTTTATAAGTCGACTCATGTATAGTAATGAGTCGACTCATAAACTGTTGTGTAGTTTGCATTTTGTTTCTGACGAGTCGACTCACAATATCATGAGTCGACCCGACAGGTTGAGTCGACTCATGCCTGTCATAAGTCGACTCATGAAGTGTTCTGGAATTTGGTTTTTGTTTCTGCTGAGTCGACCCATGACCTTATGAGTCGACCCATTCATGATGAGTCGACTCATGAATTTTATAAGTCGACTCATAAGCTGTTTTTGGCCTATAACGATCAACTATGAGTCGACCCATGATTTTTATGAGTCGACCCATAATGTGTCCGTTACACAGTAACGGCTATTTTCCAGTTTTGTTTTCTTATGGGTTTTTGGTCATTTTACTTGGGTTTTTGCTGAAGTTTTGTGTGGGTATAAATACCCCATTGCTCTCATATTTCAGAGCTAATCAAGAGAATTGTTTAAACAAGTTTAAGGGTGTTTTTGTGTTTGTTTAAAAGAGTGTTTAAGGGTTTGGTTTTGTGAAGATTGTTTTACAAGAAGAGGAGATCAATTTCAGTTTGGGCTTTCAATCTTCCATCTCCATCTCTCTTGTTCTAGAGAAGTTTTCTCAACTCTTTCATCTAGCTTGTTTACATTTATATTATCATATCTTGCTAGACCTTAATTGAGTTGATTTTAATTATCTCTTTGTACACACACAACCATTGAGCTTATTGTATTAGCATTCATAGTATAATTTTGGGTTGTGTGGTTTGTGACTTAGAGTTGTGCTTAATTGAGTTCTCGCCTTGTATTAGAGAACAAATCTTTTGTTGTGAACCTTCATTGTGAGATCACTTGTATTACACTAGTACACCAAGAGGAGTGTGTGGTGAGAGACGGGGTTGTCCCAAGAGTAGTGGCGTCGGTAGCCTAGAGAGAGGTGATAATTCCGAGCACTTGAGGGAGACACGGGCTAGAGACCAACACTTGAGGTGGTAGTTAGTGTAGTAACATTGTGAGATTGTAGACGTTGATCGGTGAGCGTTGAAACCGATATTGTGTGGTGTAAGCGTTTTCGGGTGATCGTTGAAAACCCGGTGTGATAGTGGATTTCTCCCCGGGAGTGGGGAGCGGAGACGTAGGACGGAAGGTCCGAACTCCGTGATCATTTGCTTGTGTTTGAGTTGCATTGGCGTTCATTTATACTTGTGCTCATTGCCTATATCGCCTATTGCATCTAGTTTATTTCATCCACTATATTGTTCACCCTTGTGTTATTTATATATCCTTGCACATATATTATTCATATCTCTTGTGCTAGGATATATTTATTAATAAGTTTTTAATTTGGCATAAATCGGATTAGATTAGCATAAACCTTATTCACCCCCTCTAGGGTTCCTTCCTAGTGGCATTAGGGTACTTTCACACTCCTCTCGGTATCGACTCCATCCTCACCACACACTCCTCTCGGTGTACAAGTGTATTACAAAGTGAACTTCACAAATTAGGCACAACAAATGATTGTTCTCTAAACAAGGTGAGAACTCAATTATGCTCAACTCAATGTTACTATCTCTCACAACCCCAAATATATTATGAATGCAAATACAATAAGCTCAAGTGGGTGTGTGTAACAATAAGATTAATCAAATCTAAACTCAATATAAAACTAGCTTTAATAAGATGATAATCAAACAAATAAATATAAAGCTAGAAAAGAGTTTAGAAAACTTCTCAATAGATGATAAGAGATGGAGGGAGAATAGTTGATTGCTCAAACTCCAATAGATGATCTCCTCAAGCTCTTGTGGAATTGAATTCACAAACTCAAACTCAAAAATGCTTAAAAGCTTTTAAACACACTTAAACAAAACTTAAACCCTTGTTAAACTTTCTTAAAACATTCTCTTAGGTCTCTCAAAAAATGAGAGCAAAGGGGGTATATATAGGAACCCAAAACATCAGCAAAAATCCCAACAAAAAGGCCAAAAAAGCCCCCAGAAAATACTGCTGGAAACTAGCCGTTACTGTACAACGGCTCTTTCATAAGTCGACTTATAAGTCAACTTATGAGTCGACTAATGAGTCGGCTTATATGAGTCGGCTTATATGAGTCGACTCAGCAGAAAAAAAATCACAACTCCACTGCACTTCGTGAGTCGACTAATGAGTCGGCTAAACATGCACAGACCTGAAGTGCATAGAAAAACTTAATTTAAACTGGATTTAAAAATATCAAATAAATTTCAAAAATTGTGAAACTTTGAGAGATGATTGTAGACATGATAATAAACATGTTACAAAAATTGGTTTTTAAAAAAGACCTCCCAAATGAGAAATATCATTATTTTGCAAAATAGTTCAAAACATGAAAATGTGAACATATGAGTTATGACATTTTAGCTTAACCATGTTTTGAAACATTACAAAATAATTTTGTAGACTTAGTAAAAGATGTATATGATTATTGTAAAGTCCATATACTAAGAAATCAATATTATCACAAAATTGCATATTCTATGCAATATATATTTAAACATAATAGAGTATGAAACATATGAGGATATATATTAATGTATATTTGTTTCATATCTATATAGTTAAACCAAAACACAATAATAAATATGAAATATATAATCTCATATTTATAAATATGAAAACTCAAAACTATGTACGTATATATATAACTATATATATACATAGAAACCAAACATATATGTATATATGAAACTATATATACATGGAAACCAAAAACTAAATTGTGTGTGTGTGTATATATATATATATATATATATACACATATATATAATTTAATTTTTTTTTGTTTTTTTTAATATATATATATATAAACCAAAACTTGTGTTGTATATATATATAACTATATATATACAAGGAAACCAATATAATGTGTGTGTATATATGATTGAGCTTAAATTACTAACACACATAATATAAGAACCTAAACTACATATACCCAAGCTTGTGATCTTCAATAAAGCTCTATCTTGGTATACTTGCGGATGAAGCTTGAACTTGGATCTTCAACTTTGAATTGCAATGCTTCAACCACTATTCCATCAACCTCCATTTGATATGATCATTATGGCGCAATCCAACCATCCTTCAACACGTTGTTTGTCTACAATAAATAGAAATACACAAACACTAGACAAACAACATTAGTGGTAAATTATTTGTTAAACATCATTAAAATAAAGAGGCCAATAATTTATAGAGCGTTGATGACTTCATTTGATTTGTTTAGACTGTAGCGTTGTTTGATGTTGGGGTACTTGATTGGTGATGTCGTGCATAGTTTGTTGAGGAGTGCGTTTGTAAAACCCCAAAAATTTGAATATTTTATGATAAATAATAATAAATATGTTATATATATAAATAACATATTATTATATTTGAGTATGCTAGCAATTGATTTGAGATCAATTCAATGTATATACGTATATATATAAGAGCAAATGCACAAATCATGCTCGATGTATAAATCTAAAAATTTATAACCAGTGGAGAGATTTTTTAATTTACACGTTGATATGTTATGAATATGGAAAAACTTAAAAGACCAAAGTTGTATATATCTTCAGCATCTTTCTAACAAATCTTTAATCACCTCATTCCGATATCGGATGTGAATGTTACAGCCAAAATACCGAAGAGTATGTTTCTAGTCAGACTCGGTTCTCATGTTTCGGGTTTCGGGTTTTGGGCTATAGTTTTTCGGGTTTGCTATCATATATACACATGTTTAAACTTGAAAAACACATTTTTTTCTCCTATATTCCAAACCCTAGCAGCCCCTTTTCCCCTCTCTCAAACCCTAGTTCTTTTCTTTGGCGAATTTGAGGGATTTTGGAGGATTTTTCAGCGAGTTTTGTGCAGTGCAGCGAAGGGGATTGGTTCTCTTTCACGTGGTAGGAGTTTTTTAGCATCTGAGATGAGTAACATCTCCCCTAACTCTGCACCCTTTTATTTTATATGTTTTATTAAGTTTTATTCTGATTTTTCGAGCCTAAAACGTATTTTTAGTGTACAAAAGATAGATCTTTATAACTTATGAAGTGAGAACACATTATCATAATTTTCTAATTGATTACAATAGTAATATTGACAAATTTCTGATCTAAAATTTATTAATCATGAATTGAATCACAAATTTTTTCTTTTAAAACGTTTAAACATGTGTATACAAATGTTTAGGGTTTCGACGATATATTTAAATGCTAATATTTCATTTCATGTTGTTTCATATATGTTGATATCAGTAATATTATGTTGGAAAATAATGTTGTCACTTCTAGATCTGTTTCGAAGCAGACAGAAACCTGTAAAGGGTTTCTGCCTGTTTTAGTTGATCGCCGGTACAGTTTGTGCATGTTTATTTTTATTGTGTGCTTTAATGTGAACAAGGAGTCGTCTCGAATATGGCGTTAGAAATTATTTTTTATTATGTATCTTCATATGTGAGATGGCTTGCGGACATGAGTTTAGATTTGTACACCGAGACACATGTAAAATTAGTGTATATGCATCCTTTTCATATATCTCATCGATATTCTACACATTTCATTTAGTCTATGTGTTGGGCAATTATTATGTGCAGTCCATGTGTTGGACATTCATCATATTCAGTCTATGTGTTGGACATTCATTATATTTAGTCCATGTGGTGGACATTCATCGTTCAGTCCATGTGTTAGACAATTTATATATGCAGTCCATGTGTTGGGCATCCACTACACCTTGTCTTAATCCACGTGTTGGACACCTATTTAAACCTTGAGTATGACACTTACACTTACATAGGCTGGACATGACACTTATATGGGTTTTGACATGACATGGTATTTGAGTTCTGAGATGGGTTAGTCTTCTTTATATTATTGTTCATGTATTAGATCTTGAGTTTGGTATTTAGGGATTTATAATTTGAGATATAAGGTATATACATGAGGGTTTCCTTGTTTGGATTATTTCGTTCGACGTACCTATGCTCGTGTTGTAATTTCCTAAACACTAAAATCCTCTTATTATTAGGATCAATGAATTCATGTATATATGTATTAACTATATTTTCTATATGCAACGAGCCCTATTCCTTGGGGTTGGTTGTGATGTTGCTCGCTAGCGCTTTGATGCTCGTTGTACCCTCCCATTTCAGGTAACGAGCCAGGTGCACAGAGAGTCGCAGGTTGATGACGATACTTATTAGCGTCCATCTTTTATTTGTAGTTTTATTTTATTTATGGAGCTCCATTGTAGATATTTTGTTTAGACATTTGAGAGTTATGTTCTAGAAGTTGTAAAGGCTATGCGCCTTATTTCCTTTTATCAGATATTCTATATTTGAGACTTGTTGAGATCTCCAGACAGTTATTTCAGAGATTCACTTTATATTTTTGTATGTTGGATGATGAAATATCATTTTAATCTCTATTATTTCATTATATATCTCTTGTATTATCTTTTACTTATTTTTGTACCTACACCTGTTGTTGACTCTAATAGAGAGATAGTAATTGTGATGGTAAAATATGTTATCGCACGGTGTGGTGTATGGTAAGTTTGACATTCCTGGTTTCACCTCGGACTACAGCCTTGTGTGAACCCATGGGCGTCACAGTTAGTATCAGAGCTCTAGTTCCAGTCTTCTTAGGATCATCCTGTGTCGAGTCGTGGAGCTAGGATAGAGTTTCTTAGGATTTATGTATAGAGTCCAATAAGGATTTCCTAATATGAGTGAGGACGATATATGCGTATATCTTAAAATTTTGAGAATATTTTTTATGACAACTATTTTGTGTAAATTAAAGTATTTGTGTGGATATTAATTGTTGTGAAAATCGTATTGTGATACATCAAGGAGGTGATGCGACAGGATCAAGGTATTAATTTATTAGAGACTAGAATTGTCTCAGAGTATCAGGATGTCTTTCAGGATATACCTGGGTTACCTCCTGTGAGAGAGGTTGAGTTTTATATTGAGTTGAAGGCGGACACAGCCCCGATATCCCGTACACTATATCGCATGCCACCAGTTTAGATGAGGGAGCTTCAGACCCAGTTGGACGAGTTATTAGCTCAGGGTTTTATTCGTCGGAGTCAGTCTCCATGGGGAGCGCTGGTTCTCTTCGTGAAGAAGAAAGACAGCAGTATGCGTTTGTGTATTGATTATAGAGAGTTGAACAAGGTCACTATCCGGAATAGGTACCCATTACTTAGGATTGAGGACTTGTTCGACCAGTTGTAGGGAGTGTAGTATTTCTCGAAGATTGATCTTCGTGTTAGTTATCATCAGTTACGGGTTCAGGAGATGGATATTCCTAAGGCTGCTTTCTGACTCGATATGGATTTTTCGAGTTCATGGTCATGCCATTTGGGTTAACCAATGCACCCGCGGTGTTCATGGATTTGATGAATCAGGTTTTTCGTCCCTTCTTAGACCACTTTGTGATTGTTTTTATTGATGATATCCTCATTTATTTAAGATCGAAGGCAGATCTTGAGCAGCATCTACGGTTAGCTTTGTAGACCCTACGAGAGCATTAGTTATATGCCAAGTTCAGCAAGTACGAATTTTGGCTCTCAGAAGTCAGATTTCTCGGCCACATCATCAGTAGAGAGGGCATAGAAGTAGATCCGGCTAAGGTTATAGCAGTTCTTGATTGGGAACCGCCGAAGACGGTGATAGAGATTTGTAGCTTTTTGTGCTTAGCCGGCTATTACAGGAAGTTCATCCAGCACTTCTCAAAAATTTTGATGCCGCTTACACACCTTACGAAGAAGGGTGTACAGTTTATTTGGAGCATGGAGTGCTAGAAGGCTTTTGATACCTTAAAGACTAAGCTGACTACAGCGCCAATTTTGACTATTCCGAGCAGCGACAGGACATTTGTGGTCTACGTAGATGCATCATTGGTAGGTTTAGGAGGTGTCTTGATGAAGACTCAGAGGGTGGTAGCATATATCTCACGATAGTTGAGGGTACATGAGCAGAATTATCATACTCATGACTTGGAGTTAGTAGCAGTGGTATTTACACTGAAGTCATAGAAGCACTACTTGTGTGAAGTGCAGTTTAAGTTGTTTACAAACCATCAGAGTCTGAAGTAACTTTTCTCTCAGAAGGAGATCAACCAGGGAAAAAGGAGGTGGATTGAGTTTATCAAGGATTACGAGTTCACGATTCAGTATCATCCGGGGAAGGCCAACATCATAGCAGATGCTTTAAGCGGGTAGCATTGACATCGGGCTTCGGCTTTAAGATACTCATTGTATCAAGATCTTCTTACTCTTAGCCAGTTTGATTTTAGACCCGAGATTTGTGGAACCAGTGCATTTTTGGGAGGTGTGTCAGTGCAGCTATCTTGGAGTATCAGAGTTATCAGAGATCAACTGGAAGACTCTTGGATTCAAATCCGAAAGGAGGAGATTACCAAAGAGCCTAAGGCTGATTGGACCATTAGAGCAGATGGAGGTCTACGGATGAAGGGTAGGCTGGTTATGCCATCCAGTGCCGAGCTGAAGAGGGAGTTATTTAACGAAGCACATCGTACTCGGTATACAGTACATCCAGGGACCACTAAGATGTATAAGGACCTGAAGAGACACTTCTGGTGGAGTGGTATGCGTAGAGAGATTGCAGAGTTATGTGGCTAAGTGCTTTAACTATTAGCAGGTGAAGGCAGAACATCAGAGACCGACAGGAACACTTCAGCCTTTATCCATCCAAGAGTGAAAGTTGGCGAATATTTCTATGGACTTCATTGTAGGGTTGCCGAAGTTGAGGAAGGGGAATGATTCTGTTTGGGTGATACTGGACCGGTTGACGAAGTCAGCACATTTCGTTCTAGTGAAGACTACATACACAGCTGAGACATATGCGAGGATATTTGTTTAGGAGATAGTTCAACTTCATGGAGTTCTAAACACAATTGTATCAGATCGAGGTTCAGTGTTCACTTCGCACTTCTGGAGGAGTTTCCAGGATTCTTTTAGCAGCAGACTATCATACAGCAGTGTATTCCACCCACAGATGGATGATCAGATGAAGAGAGTAAATCAGGTATTAGAAGACAAGTTGCGGGCTTGTGTCATTGACTTTCATGGCAGCTGGGAGGATCATATTTCACTGATAGAGTTCGCTTATAACAATAGTTATCAAGCGACAATCGGTATATGGCCCCGTACGAAGCTTTGTACGGTAGACCTTGTAGATCACCGATATGTTAGGTAGAACCGGAGGATAACTTGATGCTTGGGCCAGAGCTTGTGAGGCAGATAACTGAAAAGGTAGCATTGATCAGAGAGCGGATTCTAGTCTCTCAGAGTCAGAAAAAGAGCTATGCAGATAATAGATGAAGACCTTTAGAGTTTCAGCTATGCTAAAGGTATCGTCCATGAAAAGCGTTCAACGATTCGGAAGGCAGGAAACTTGCACCAAGGTATATTAGACCTTTCCAGAATTTGGAGCTCATTAGAGCCGTGTCATACAGACTAGATCTCTCAGCATCGATGTCTAGTATACACAATGTATTTCATATTTCTATGCTCAAGAAGCACTTACATGATGAGGAGTAACAGCGAGTGTTGGTTACACCAGAGATTAAGATTCAGGATAATTTGACTACTATTAAGATTCCAGTTGGTATACTTGCCAGAGAGGATAAGAGACTTAGAAATAAGGTAATTCCTTTAGTGAAAGTTCAGTGGAACCGAAGAGGCGTTGAGGAGATTTCTTGGGAGCGCGAAGAGGACATGCGTTGCGACTACCCACATATGTTTGAACAGGTAAATTAAATTTTTGTATGACTTATATATGACTTATGGATTACATTTATGGTAATGTTTATACTTAACACTAAAATGAGGGTATTAACACTTAACTCCTAAATACTCGGAACACATGGTATATATATGAGGGGTTCCTTGTTTGGATTTTTCGCTAGATATACTTGTTCCATTTAGTTAGGGGTTAAGTGGGGGTATTTACATTTTATATGGTTAAGTGTAGACATCGATGATGATTCTCGGGAGTGCGAAGATGTTATGCAGCGCGAATACCTACACCTAGTGAGAAAGTAGATTGATTTATGTGTGTGATTATTTGTATAATTATATTTAGATTTAATGCTAGAATAAGGATATTTCCACTTAATTTTTAATCTTTTGGAACATATGGTATATATATGGGGGGTTCCTTGTTTGGATTTTTCGCCCGACGTACTAGTTCCATTTGATTAAGGGTTGAGTGGGAATATAGTCATTCTGGATTGTTAAGTATAAATATCTCTATATGCTTATCAAGAGTTTAATATTATGAGGGGTGTATGTGCGGGTTAGATTTCACCCTCGACATGCTTTCTAATACTATCTTTCAGTTAAGTATGATTTCTGAATTTCAAGGACGAAATTCTTTTAAGGGGGGAAGAATGTAAAACCCCAAAAATTTGAATATTTTGTGATAAATAATAATAAATATGTTATATATTTATAACATATTATGATATTTGAGTATGCTAGGAATTGATTTGAGATCAATTCAATGTATACATGTATATATATAAGAGCAAATACACAAATCATGCTCGATGTATAAATCTGGAAATTTATAATCGGTGGAGAGATTTTGTATTTTATACACTGATACATTATGAATATGGAAAAACTTAAAAGACCAAAGTTATAGATATCTTTAGTAGCTTTCCAACAAATTTTTAATCATCTCATTCCGAAGTTGGATACGAAAGTTATAGCCAAAATACCAAAGAGTATGTTTCTAGTCAGACTGAGTTTTTTAGTTTCAGGTTTCGAGTTTTGGGCTGTAGTTTTTAGGGTTTGCTGTCATATATACACATGTTTAAATACGAAAAACACTTTTTTTCTCCTGTGTTCCAAACACTAGCAGCCTCTTTTCCCCTCTCTCAAACCCTAGTTCTTTTCTTTAGCGATTTTGAGGGATTTTGGAGGATTTTTCAGTTGGTTTTGTGTATTGCAACGAAGGGGATTAGTTCCATTTCACGTGATAGGAGTTTTCAGCATCTGAGGCAAGTAACATCTCATCCAACTCTGCACCCTTTTATTTTGCATGATTTATTAAGTTTTATTCGTGTTTTTTGAGCCAAAAACGTATTTTTAGTGTACAAAAGATAGATCTTTATAACTTATGAAGTGAGAATACATTATCATAATTTTCTAATTGATTACAACAGTAACCTTAACAAATTTTTGATCTAAAATTTATTAATCATGAATTAAATCATAAGTTTTTGCTTTTAAAACATTTAAACATGTGTATATAAATGTTTAGGGTTTCAATGATATATTTACATGCTAATATTTCATTTCATATTGTTTTATATATGTTGATATCAGTAATATTATGCTTGAAAAAAAATGATGTCACTTCTAGATCTGTTTCGAAGCAGACATAAACCTGTGAAGGGTTTCTGCCTGTTTCGGTTGATCGCCAGTTCAGTTTGTGCATGTTTACTTTTGTTGTGTACTTTAAGTTGAACGAGGAGTCGCCTCAAATATTTGGCGTTAGAAATTATTTTTTATTATGTATCTTCATATGTGAGATGGCTTGCGGACATAAGTTTAGATTTGCCATCGAGACACATGTGAAATTAGTGTATATGCATCCTTTTCATATATCTTATCGATATTCTACACATTTCATTCAGTCTATGTGTTGGTCAATTATTATGTGCAGTCCATGTGTTGTACATTTATCATATTCAGTCCATGTATTGGACATTCATTATATTTAGTCCATGTGTTGGACATTCATCGTTCAGTCCATGTGTTGGACATTCATCATACTCAATCCATGTGTTGGACATTCATCATATTCAATCCATGTGTTGGACATTCATTATATTTAGTCCATGTGTTGGACATTCATCGTTCAGTCTATGTGTTGAACAGTTTATATATGCAGTCCATGTGTTGGGCATCCACTACACCTAGTCTTAGTCCATGTGTTGGAGACCTATTTAAACCATGAGTATGACATTTACACTTACATAGGCTGGACATGACACTTATGTGGGTTTTGACATGACATGGTATTTGAGTTCTGAGATGGGTTAGTCTTCTTTATATTATTGTTCCTATATTAGATCTTGGATTTGGTATTTAGGGATTGACAATTTGAGATACAAGGTATATACATGAGGATTTCCTTGTTTGTATTATTTCGCTCGACGTACCTATGCTCGTGTTGTAATTTCCTAAATACTAAAACCCTCTTATTGTTAGGATCAATGATTTCATGTATAAATGTATTAACAGTATTTTCTACATGCAACGAGCCCTCTCCCTTAGGGTTGGTTGTGATGTTGCTCGTTAGCACTTTAACGCTCGTTGTCCCCTCCTATTTCAGGTAACGAGCCAGGTGCACGGAGAGTCGCAGGTTGATGGCGATACTTATTAACGCCTATCTTTCATTTGTAGTTTTATTTTATTTATGGAGCTTCACTATAGACATTTTGTTTAGACATTTGAGAGTTATGTTCTAGAAGTTGTAAAGGCTGTGTGCCTTATTTCCTTTTATCAGATATTCTGTATTTGAGACTTGTTGAGATCTCCAGACTAGTTATTTCAGAGATTCACTTTATATTTTTGTATGTTGGATAATGAAATATCATTTTTATCCCTTTTATTTCATCATACATCTCTTGTATTATCTTTTACTTGCTTTTGTACATACACCTGTTATTGATTCTACTAGAGATATAGTAATTGTGATGGTGAAATATGTTATTACACGGTGTGGTGCATGGTAGTTTTGACATTCCTGGTTTCACCTAGAACTGCAGCCTTGTGTGAACCTAGGGGCGTCACAGTTAGTATCAGAGCTCTAGTTCCAGTATCCTTAGGATCATCCTGTGTTGAGTCGTGGAGCTAGGATAGAGTTTCTTAGAATTCATGTATAGAGTTTGCTAAGGATTTTCTACTATGAGTGAGGACGATATATGCGTATATCTTAAAATTTTGAGAATATTTTTTTTATGACAAATATTTTGTGTAAATTTAAGTATTTGTGTGAATACTAAATGTTGTAAAAATCGTATTGTGATACATTAT
>BQKN01065953.1:165552-189319 GCA_022839385.1 Asparagus kiusianus | reverse complement strand
TATATATATGTCCAGTTTGACTCATGAACTCTTATTTCTTATTATCAGAGATGGAAGGATATGGTAGATCTCGTACTCAGAGAGCTGGATAGGCAGAGTCACAGCAGGCTCCATCTGAGCCATAGCAAGCTCAACCCGAGCCACAGTAGGCACCAGCTGAGCCACAGCAGGAATCCCAGTACCTAGTAGATATCATGACTCCCCTTATAGCTAGGATAATAGCAATTGAGGAGCTTATGGCGAATCATATCAGACTGTAAGATGCCAGTCATTCCCATCAGAGAGAGATCCCCAGAGATCATACCTACAGTTATCTACTAGCAGTCCCGGATAGAGCCACAGAGCAGGAGGCTTAGCTCCGTATGGTAGAGAGGTACTAGAAGATGAGGGCACCAGAGTTCCAGGGGTCATCAGACCCCATTGTAGCCCATAAGCGGAAGGAAGATGTAAGTAATGTACTTGACATACTCAATGTGGACTCAGTTCAGAAGCAGAGACTGGCATCTTACAGTCCGAAGGGGGACATCGGGAGATGGTACTGACTCCAGTTTACTCCAGAGCATAGGATGAGCCTCACATGGGAGGATATCGTATATTTTTTTGACAGGCAATACATTTCTTCTACAGCACGGACTGGAAAGGAGTTTGAGTTGTCCCGATAACTCAGGGAGACATGATAGGAGCTGACTTTGAGAGCAAGTTTATGGAGTTGCTGTGCTTCACGGATATATGGCAGACAGGAGAGTGTCAGGATCAGATGTTTCTAGCAGGTATATGTGAGAGAGGATGAGTTTTATATTGAGTTGCAGCCAGGTACAACCTCGATATCCCGTGCACCCTATCGCATGCTACCAGTTGAGATGAGGGAGCTTCAGACCTAGTTAGACGAGTTATTAGCTCAGGGTTTTATTCGTCGGAGTCAGTCTCCATGGGGAGCGCCGGTTCTCCTCGTGAAGAAGAAAGACGGCAGTATGCGTTTGTGTATTGATTATAGAGAGTTGAACAAGGTCACTATCCGGAATAGGTACCCATTACCTAGGATTGAGGACTTGTTCGACCAGTTGCAGGGAGCGTAGTATTTCTTAAAGATTAATCTTCGTTCTGGTTATCATCAGTTACGGGTTCAGGAGATGGATATTCCCAAGCCTGCTTTTCTGACTCGATATGGATCTTTTGAGTTCATGGTCATGCCATTTGGGTTAACCAATGCATCCGCGGTATTCATGGATTTGATGAACCGGGTTTTTCGTCCGTTCTTGGACCAGTTTGTGATTGTTTTTATTGATGATATCCTCATTTATTCGAGATCGAAGGTAGATCATGAGCAGCATCTACGGTTAGCTTTGTAGACCCTGCGAGAGCATCAGTTATATACCAAGTTCAGCAAGTATGAATTTTGGCTTTCAGAAGTCAGATTTCTTGGCCACGTCATCAGTAGAGAGGGCATAGCAGTAGATCCGGCTAAGGTTATAACAGTTCTTGATTGGGAACCACCGAAGACGGTGACAGAGAATCGTAGCTTTTTGGGCTTAGTCGGCTATTACAGGAAGTTCATCCAGGACTTCTCGAAGATTTCGACGCTGCTTACACACCTTATGAAGAAGGGTGTATAGTTTATTTGGAGCATGGAATGCCAGAAAGCCTTTGATACCTTAAAGACTAAGCTGACTACAGCGCCAATTTTGACTATTCCGTGCAGCGACAGGACATTTGTGGTCTACATAGATGCATCATTGGCAGGTTTAGGAGGTGTCTTTATGAAGACTCAGAGGGTAGTAGCATATATCTCACGATAGTTAAGGGTACATGAGCAGAACTATACCACTCATGACTTAGAGTTAGTAGCAGTGGTATTTGCACTGAAGTCATAGAAGCACTACTTGTATGAAGTACAGTTTAAGTTGTTCACAGACCATCAGAGTCTGAAGTAACTTTTCTCTCAGAAGAATCTCAACCAGAGACAAACGAAGTGATTGAGTTTATCAAGGATTACGAGTTCGCGATTCAGTATCATCTAAGGAAGGCCAACATCGTAGCAGATGCCTTAAGCGGGTAGCGTCAACATCGGGTTTCAGCTTTGAGATGCTCATTGTATCAAGATCTTCTTACTCTTAGCCAGTTTGATTTTAGACCTGAGATTTGTGGAACCAGTGCATTTTTGGGAGCTGTGTCAGTGCAGCCATCTTGGAGTATCAGAGTTATCAGAGCTCAGCTGGAAGATTCTTGGATTCAAATCCGAAAGGAGGAGATTACCAAAGAGCCTAAGGCTGATTGGACCATTGGAGCAGATGGAGGTCTACGGATGAAGGGTAGGCTGGTTATGCCATCCACTGCCGAGCTGAAGAGGGAGTTATTTGACAAAGCATATCGTACTCGGTACACAGTACATCCATGGACCTCTAAGATGTACAAGGACCTGAAGAGACACTTCTAGTGGAGTGGTATGCGTAGAAAGATTACAGAGTATGTGGCTAAGTGTTTTACCTTTCAGTAGGTAAAGGCAAAACATCAGAACCGACAGGAACACTTCAGCCTTAAAGCATCCCAGAGTGGAAGTGGGTGAATATTTCTATGGACTTCATTGTAGGGTTGCCGAAGTCGAGGAAGGGGAATTATTCTGTTTGGGTGATAGTGGACCGGTTGACGAAGTCAGCACATTTCGTTCTAGTGAAGACTACATACACAGCTGAGACATATGCGAGGATATTTGTTTGGGAGATAGTTCGACTTCATGGAGTTCTGAACACGATTGTATCACATCGAGGTTCAGAGTTCACTTCGCACTTCTGAAGGAGTTTTCAGGATTCTTTTGGCGGCAGACTATCATACAGTAGTGTATTCCACCCACAGACGGATGGTTAGACGGAGAGAGTAATTTAGGTATTGGAAGATATCTTGCGGGCTTGTGTCATTGGCTTTTAGGGCAGCTGGTAGGATCATATTTCACTGATAGAGTTCGCTTATAACAATAGTTATCAAGCGACAATCGGTATAGCCCCGTACAAAGCATTGTACGGGAGACCTTGTAGATCACCGATATGTTAGGCAGAACCGGAGGATAGCTTGATGCTTGGGCCAGAGCTTGTGAGGCAAACAACTAAAAAGGTAGCATTGATCAGAGAGCAGATTCTAGCCTCTCAGAGTCAGCAAAAGAGCTATGCAGATAAGAGACGAAGTCCTTTGGAGTTTCAGATTGGAGATTCAGTTATGCTAAAGGTATCACCCATGAAAAGCGTTCAACAATTCGGAAGGCAGGAAAACTTACACCGAGGTATATTGGACCTTTTCAGAATTTGGAGAGCATTGGAGCCGTGTCATACAGACTAGATCTTTCAGCATCGATGTCTAGTATATTCAATGTATTTCATGTTTCTATGCTCAAGAAGTACTTACATGATGAGGAGCAACAACGAGTGTTGGCTATACCATAGATTGAGATTCAGGATGATTTGACTACTATTAAGATTCTAGTTGGTATACTTACCAGAGAGGACAAGAGACTTAGAAACAAGGTAATTCTTTTGGTGAAAGTTCAGTGGAACCGAATAGGCGTTGAGGAGATTTCTTGGAAGCGTGAAGAGGACACGCGTCGCGACTACCCACACATGTTTGAACAGGTAAATTAAATTTTTGTATGACTTATATATGACTTGTGGATTACATGTATGGTGATGTTTATACTTAACACTAAAATGAGGGTATTAACACTTTATTCCTAAATACTCGAAACACATGGTATATATTTGAGGGGTTCCTTGTTTGGATTTTTCGGTCGATGTACTTGTTCTATTTAGTTAGGGGTTAAGTGGGGGTATTTACTTTTTAGATGGTTAAGTGTAGACATCGAGGATGATTCTCGGGAGCTCGAAGATGTTTTGTAGCACGACTACCTGCACCTAATAAGGAAGTGGATTAATTTATGTGTGTGATTATTTGAATGATTATATTTACATTTAATGCTAGAATGAGGATATTTGCGCTTAATTCTTAATCTTTTGGAACATATGGTATATATAGGGGGTTCCTTGTTTGGATTTTTCACCCGATGTACTAGTTCCATTTGATTAAGGGTTGAGTGGGAATATAATCATTCTGGATTGTTAAGTATAAATATCCCTTATGCTTATCAAGAGTTTAATATTACGTGAGGTGTATGTGCGGGTTGTATTTCACCCTCGACATGCTTTCTAATACTATCTTTCAGTTAAGTATGATTTCTGTATTTCGAGGACGAAATTCTTTTAAGGGGGAAGAATGTAAAACCCCAAAAATTTAAATATTTTGTGATAAATAATAATAAATATGTTATATATTTATAAATAACATATTATGATGTTTGGGTATGCTAGGAATTGATTTGAGATCAATTCAATGTATATATGTATATATATGAGAGCAAATGCATAAATCATGCTAGATGTATAAATCTAGAAATTTATGACCAGTAGAGAGATTTTATATTTTACACAATGATACGTTATGAATATAGAAAAACTTAAATCCAAAGTTGTATATATCTTCAGCAGCTTTCCAACAAATCTTTAATCACCTCATTCTGAGGTCGGATGTGAAAGTTACAGCATACCGAAGAGTATGTTTCTAGTCAGACTCGGTTTTCCAGTTTCGGGTTTCGGGTTTTAGGCTGTAGTTTTTCGGGTTTGTTGTCATATATACATATGTTTAAATACAAAAAATACCTCTTTTCTCCTGTGTTTCAAACCCTAGCAGCCCTTTTTCCCCTCTCTCAACCGTAGTTCTTTTCTTTGACGATTTTAAGGGATTTAAGATGATTTTTCAGCGGGTTTTGTGCAATGCAGCGAAGGTGATTGGTTCTCTTTCACGTGAAAGGAGTTTTTTAGTATCTGAGGTGAGTAACATCTCACCCAACTCTGCACCCTTTTATTTTGCACGTTTTATTAAGTTTTATTCGGATTTTTCGAGCCTAAAACGTATTTTTAGCGTACAAAAGATAGATCTTTATAACTTATGAAGTGAGAATATATTATCATAATATTCTAATTAATTACAATAGTAACCTTAATAAATTTTAGATCTAAAATTTATTAATCATGAATTAAATCATAAGTTTGTGCTTTTAAAACGTTTGAACATGTGTATATAAATGTTTAGGGTTTCGACGATATATTTACATGCTAATATTTCATTTCATGTTGTTTCATATATGTTGATATCAGTAATATTATGTTTGGAAAATAATGACGTCACTTCTAGATCAGTTTTGAAGCAGACAGAAACCTGTGAAGGGTTTCTGCCTGTTTCGGTTGCTCGCCGGCACAGTTTGTGCATGTTTACTTTTGTTGTGTGCTTTAATGTGAATGAGGAGTCATCTCGAATATTTAGCGTTAGAAATTATTATTTATTATATATCTTCATATGTGAGATGGCTTGCAGACATGAGTTTAGATTTGCATACCGATACACGTGTGAAATTAGTGTATATGCATCCTTTTCATATATCTCATCGATATTCTACACATTTCATTCAGTCCATGTGTTGGACTTCATCATACTCAATCCATGTGTTGGACATTCATCATATTCAATCCATGTGTTGGACATTCATTATATTTAGTCCATGTATTGGACATTCATCGTTCAGTCCATGTGTTGGATAATTTATATATGCAGTCCATGTGTTGGGCATTCACTACACCTAGTCTTAGTCCATGTCTTGGATACTTGTTTAAACCTTGAGTCTGATATAGGTTGGACATGACACTTATGTGGGTTTTGACATGATATGGTATTTGAGTTCTGAGATGGGTTAGTATTCTTTATATTATTGTTCCTGTATTAGATCATGGGTTTGGTATTTAGGGATTTACAATTTGAGATACAAGGTATATACATGAGGGTTTCCTTGTTTGGATTATTTCGCTCGACGTACCTATGCTCGTGTTGTAATTTCCTAAATACGAAAATCCTTTTATTGTTAGGATTAATAATTTCATGTATATATGAATTAACTGTATTTTCTATATGCAACGAGCCCTCTCCCTTAGGGTTAGTTATGATGTTGCTCACTAGCGCTTTGA
The DNA here is from genome assembly GCA_022839385.1 of Asparagus kiusianus. Classification (NCBI taxonomy): domain Eukaryota; kingdom Viridiplantae; phylum Streptophyta; class Magnoliopsida; order Asparagales; family Asparagaceae; genus Asparagus; species Asparagus kiusianus. The sequence continues at coordinate 183,263 of BQKN01065953.1, read as the reverse complement.
CGCTCGTTGTCCCCTCCCATTTCAGATAACGAGCCAGGTGCACGGAGAGTCGCAGGTTGATGGCGATACTTATTAGCGTCCATCTTTCATTTATAGTTTTATTTTATTTATGGAGCTCTACTGTAGATATTTTGTTTAGACATTTGAGAGTTATGTTCTAGAAGTTATAAATGCTGTGTGCCTTATTTTCTTTTATCAGATATTCTGTATTTGAGACTTGTTGAGATCTCCAGACTACTTATTTCAGAGATTCACTTTATATTTTTGTATGTTGGATGATGAAATATTATTTTTATCTCTATTATTTCATCATATATCTCTTGTATTATCTTTTACTTGCTTTTGTACCTATACCTATTATTGACTCTACTAGAGAGATAGTAATTATGATGGTGAAACATGTTATTGCACGGTGTGGTGCATGGCAGGTTTGACATTCCTGGTTTTACCTCGGACTACAGCCTTGTGTGAACCCAAGGGTGTCACAGCGTTGACATGCAGATGAAAGTCCTTCGAGCATATTGGGATGAGCGAGAAGACCGAGGTGGAGTTTGGCACTTCAATCCATCGATCGAGGGATCTTTTTGGAGGTGTTCAGTCAGGCATTTGGGGGCCTTCCAAGGAGGCATCATTGGGAGGTAATCGGTATTTTATTTTCATAGTTGGTGATTGTTCTAGGCATTATTGGGCTATGACCACTTCTCGTTAGTGTAAAGTCCTAGAAGTCAACAACAATTGGAAGAAGTGTACTGGCAGAAAGGTAATCCGTCATTCTAGCTTTGATAGGGGTTCTTTCTTGTATTTGTGCCGAACTCATGGCAGTTTGAGATACTTCATTTATATGGAGACATTAGGGCGACGAGATAAGATGACATTTCAGATGGGTCGTTTCTTTCTGGAGGAGGATCGGTGTTGGTTGTCGAGCATTGGTTTAGGTTTTGTAACTTTGACATATTTGGATCATCTTAGTTATAGGTCACCGACTGCTGCATTAGTACTTATTGGATCTGGTGGAACTGCTTTAGATTTTGGTTGGCGTCGGATATTTGGTTATCCAGCATTTGGTCACATCGAGGATGTGAGATTTGATTCAATTGCACATTTGGGATTTAGAGGCTCGGTTGATTATCGTTTGGGAGCTTCTGATTTTGTTCTGAACAGGTATGTCACTTTTGACTCTTGGTAGGTAGAGAGTGTTGATCAGGTTGTTTGGATATCGCAACAGGTGGATGGTGATGATACTTCACATTGGGTGGAGATTACTCTACATACTCCAGATCATATTGTATCATTTAGGATTCCAACTGATGTGACACAGATTGGGGATCATTTGGTTTTGGATACAGATGATGTGTCAGATTTGATTGCAGCTGATGGACATGATTTGGATACGGTCATTGTTTCACCTCAGATGGAGGTGTTTGATACATTTCAGTTTGGGACCATTGGGAGCACTATTAGTTGCAGATCAGTTGGTGATATTGGGAAGAGTTGCAGACTTTTCTATTTGTTTGAGGGCTTTTGTAGGCCGTTTGGGTGAACTACATGAAGGTTTGATTCCGTGGGCAAGAGGACGTAGGCAGTCAGTTTTGATGCAACCGATTTGGTGAGTAGATACCGACGTTTAGGAGAGTGTTCGCACTCTCGTCTGGGTCTCGACTTGTTGTGGATTGAGTCCGTTGTCGTGAATCGTTTTACTTCGAAATGTATGCAACAAGTGGGGCATTTAATTTGGTTGGTGTCGGCTCAGTTTTGAGAAAACTTCACCGAGGTGGAGAATTGAAGAAACCACGAAGAAATTTAGCGAAGAACAGGTTTTGGGACGCAGGAGTCGGTTTAGGAGCTGCTCGGTCGACCGCGGTGTAAGGTCGGTCGACGTACACAGGCTCATGGATTGTGTCTGGATTTGACGCGGTCGACCGTCGCGATCGACCGGGAGATCCTGTAGTCGATTATTGGGCTCTGTCGTTTGTCCCGATCGACCGTCGCGGTCGACTGTCAGATCCTGTAAGCATTTTTCAGGTTCTCTCGTTTGGCGCGGTCGATCGTGGCTGTCGACCGCGTAATGGGTCAGGCCCAGTTTGAGTTTCCTGTTCTTATTGGGTTTTGGTGTTTGGTATAAATATTAATACACGTTCTAAGGTTTCTTAAGGCTTGAGTTTAGGTTATTTGTTTAGGGTTTATTTGGAGAGATTAAGAGCTTTGTGGTGAGATTAGTTTGTTCCTTCGAGTGATTTGTAATCTCAATTTGTACTCTTATTCTCTATTAGTGAAAAACCCTATTCCATTCTTGCCCCGTGGACGTAGACAATTGCCGAACCATGTTAAAATTAGTGTTTTGTGTTTGTGCATTAATTGGTTGGTTTTTCCTTCTCGAACGACGTTTGGTTTGGTTCCTCGACGCGGATCCCAACACAGATCGTATGGGTCAGTATATTTTCCTGATGTTTGCTGGGACACTCACATTTAAGTTTTAAAATTTGTATGGTCTGTGGATGTTTTGTTCTGCTTCAACGGCTACTCTACAATCTAATTTCTTCATCATGCATGTATGTACACTTTCCCTATGGACCGTCAGCTTGTTTCATAGTCTTCTCCTATTCTGATAAAAACAGGATTGCTAAGTACTTTATTTTTCTCTACATGCTCCCTTAAGAGCATCTCTAGTCATTTTATCAGCTGCATGGAACGTGGAGGCATTTTGATTGATTTGGATACATTTGAGCACGTATTTATCCAAACCAGTGTTTCAGAATTCAAGGAAATCAGTCACGTTTTGTCCGTTACAAGTCTCTTGAATGGAAAATAGTAACAAGATCACATCCAAATCCTAAATAGCAACATCGTGCACTTCATGGTAAGGCTTGAATGATTATATATGTCATAAATAAAATTTATTCAGTACGTGCAATTTTCCTTCAATTACGCACACCGCTGAACTTTTCGTTATTCAAGCAATGTAGTCTTCTGCTGCCGTGCTACATAGAGACCACAAGCAATAACCAATAAACAAAATTTGGTCAAGAATGATACTACAATCATAATCCTCGAATAACCATATTAAAAGCGTAAAAAACAAGTTATTGCTTGCTGTTTCGTCAATAACTCTATATACGCTGCTATTTGAGCTTCTATTGCCACTCTGAAGCGCATTTATAGATGCTAGAGATCTCAAGTTCATTGCGTATCAGCAACAATGTATTATTGTTGTCAAAAATAAACTATAGTGACCTGAAGAGACTGATCCAATGACCATCGTAAATACTGGTTTTATAGCAGCAGGAGAATCAAAGGTTTGCTACAGATTGCTAGTGATCTTGTTGCGATGTATGTAAATAACGGGGTTCTCTCTTTGGAGCATGTAGAATTCTTGGTGAACTGGAGCTTCCAGAGAGAGCATGTGTTTGCTTGGTTGAACTTGAATCCTTAAACGGGATAGAGTGGTTGAGTCCTGTAATCATCATGCTATAATCTAATAAATTGTCAAATTTAGTTATCGGGTGCACTTCTTTACTTTATTTTGTAGATCCGAGTATACCTTGTAATTTGGAAAAACCTACTGAGTTTATTATAGCTCTCTCTAGGATGTTATTTATACTATTTAAGGAAACAAAGAAGTTCGTCCTTAATCAATGTGCGACTAAACAATAGTAAAGAACTACTCTCAACACTCCCCCTTAAGCTGAGCATACATATCGCACATGCCTAGCTTCTTACAAATAAAATTCACTCGTGTCCTCATTAGAGGTTTAGTGAGAATATCTGCAAGTTGATGGCATGATGGTATATTCTTGGCTCTAATGATTCTCTTCTCCATCTTCTCACGAATCAAGTGGCAATCAATTTCTATGTGTTTAGTCCTCTCATGAAATATCGGATTTTCAGCTATGTAAATGGCAGTCTTGTTATCTCTATACAAGCTCACGCGACACTCCAGAAGATAACCAATATTTGTTAGTTCAGATCAGGTTGCAAGTTAAATTCACCATGGCTCGCTACTTGGACTCAGTTGTAAATTGAGAGACTATGCTTTGTTTCTTACTATTCCACGATATTATATTTCCTCCAAGAAACACACAAAACCTAGTAGTTGACCATCTATCCTCAGGAGATCCGGCCCAATCTGCATCTGCAAATCCTGTAACTCTCATGTGACAGCTATCTAGATATAGTATTCCTTTTCCTTGTGTTTTATTGAGATACCTAATAATCCTTTTCACAGCTTTTTCCTAGTTGTCGAGAGAAATTGATTGACTACACTAACAGAAAATGCAATATCTAGTCTTGTAAATGTTAGGTAGTTTATTTAATTTCACTATAAGTTGCATGTATTCTTTGATATCCTTCAGTAACTCCTTCTGAGTCGATAGTAGTTTGATCTTATCATCCATAGGTGAGTCAATGCTCTTGCATTCTGACATCCCAGCATATAGCTAATATCAAGTACATATTTTTTTCTGAGATAAGAGAATTCCCTTCTTCAGTCTAACTACCTCAATACCCAGAAAATATTTTAAGGATCCAACGTTCTTAGTTTGAAATTCTTGTTGCAGATACTTCTTTTAATGACTAATGACATGTGTATCATTGCCAGTGATCACAATGTCATCAATATATACAACCAAAAGTATCCGCTTCTTCCCATAAAATCGTCATAAAACTAAATGGTCTTTCTGAGCTCGATGAAGGCTAAAGATCTGGACAACTTCAGCAAAAAGTCCGAACTAAGCGCTTAGAGATTGCTTTAAACTGTAGAGAGATTTCTTTAATTTGCAAATATTGCCACACTCCCCCTAAGAAACAAAACTTGATGGTTACTCCATATAAACCTCCTCATCAAGAATGCCATTAGGGAATGCATTTCTAACATCTAACTAATGTAGTGGCTTGTGATAGCTAGCAACAATCAAAATAAAAATGCAAACAAATGTCATTTTATCTACAGGAGAGAATGTATCGATATAATCAAGGCCATAAATCTATGAATACCCCTTCACAACTAGTCGAGCTTTGAGGCGAGCCAAAGAGCCATCTGGATTTACTTTGATTGTGTAAACTCATTTACAACCAACCCTCTCTCTTCCGTGGTGGTAGGAAGACAAGATCCCAAGTCCCTTTTCTTTCTAAGTCTGTCATTTCTTTTTTCATTACTGTTGTCCAACTTGGGGGTAGATAGAGCTTCTAATGAATTATTGGGAATTGAGTTAGAACCCAAAGAAGATATGAATGAGTTATGTGATGGAGTTAATGAAGCGTAAGAGACATAGTGTGTAAGAGGATACCAAGAACTTCGAGAACAAGATCTATTATCCTTTCGGAGGGCAATGGAAAGATCATCAGTAGCCTGAGCACTTGGCTCTATGAGCATATTTTGACTTGCTAGTATATCAAGCTCTTGGATCGATTGAGATGATAGCTCAAGCTACGAAGCAATATGTCTTGTATAAATTTGAACAGGTTTCGTAAATTTAGATGGTAGTTCTGTTTGGACAGCAGCCTCAGAAGGAATATTGACGGTGATTTTCCGAACAAGAAGGTAATTATAATCAGCAAGAGGGTCTAAGAATTTATCAAAGGCAGCATGCCCTGATTTTTTCTCAAAGAAGGCAACATCAGTTAAAATAATATATCGATTCAAGGATGGGCAATACCTTCTGCACACTTTTTGAGTCCTAAAATATCTAAGAAAAATACCCTTAAGAGATCGCAAATCTGATTTCGTCAGTTGAGGACTTTGATTGTGAATAAAAGCATAGAGACCCCAAGATATTAGGAGGTAGATGAAAAGCTTCTTCAAGCCGATATAAAAGGGAGATCGGGGTTTTATTCTTTAAGGCAATGAGAGTAGTCCATTGACTAGGTAGCATGCTGTCAAAATGGCATTGCCCCAAAAAGATTTTAGAACTTGAAAATGGCATAACAAGGTCCTAGCAATTTCTAGCAAGTGTCTGTTTTTGCGCTTAACATCCTATTTTGTTGGGGGTGTGTAAGTACAAGAACACTGATTTGAAATTCTATTTTGTTCCAAATATTTTATGAAAGAGTTTTCAAAATATTCCTTAGCATTATTTATTCTTAAATTTTTTATGGTACCGTGAAATTGATTTTTAACATCACTATAGAAAACTTTAAAAGAGAGAACACCTAACGACTTTTCAGCTGGTAAATCCAAGTCTTGCAAGAAAAGTCATCCACAAAACTAATAAAATATTAAAAACTAACTTTGGTTGGAACATAACAAGGATCCCATATGTCAGAATGGACTAAATCAAAAGGGTTTAGTGACTCGCTTATTGACGCAACTCGAGAAAGACGCTAGTTGGTGTTTTCTGAGTTGACATGACTCACACTCTACAAACTTAAAATGATTTAAATCTAAAATCAAAGTTTTAAGAATTGAAAGAGGGAATGACTAAGCCGACAATATGCTTCAAAACCTGATGTGGAGCTGAAACATGCCACCTGGGTAGGGGCAAAGTTCAGTTTGTACAAGCCGTTTTGGTTACGTCCAGTGCCAATCGTCCTCCTCATCCCAAGTGTCTAAAAATGTGTAGGAAAAAATATTACCATGCAATTTAATGCTTTAGTAATTTTGTTAACAGATAAGAGATTAAATAAAGAACGCGAAAGATATAGTATAGAGGAAAGTGGAATGATATTAATATTGGTATATCTAATACCCTCCATAAGTGTGGTGGATCCATTAGCTAGTACTATTGAAGGAAAGAATGTGGTAGGTGTACAGGAGGATAATATATCATGGTTCCCAATCATATGATCATTTTCTCCTGAAAGTATGAGGCAACGACGATGTAAGGGAAGTAGTGGGTTTACCTGTCTGAGCAAGCATAACCATAGTAGGAGAGAATTGAGTATTCTTCACTTGCTGAAATGATTGGAGCTAAAATTGTTCAAACTATGACATGTGTCTTCATCCATGAGACTCTCCTGTGTAGCTACATGTGCACTCTGGGGTTATTTTCCCTGTAGCCGAGGACAATATTTCATGTGACCCAATTGCTTACAATAATGATAATACATAAATGGACCAAACGAATCCTCTAATGTAGCTCCTCGCGACCTAGTACTTCATCCACCTATGCATCAAACTATCCTCCACGTTGTAGGCTGTCTAAAAATTACTACGGATATTTGATCCCTGTAAAGCACTAATGATGAAAGTTATAATCTGACGACTTTCACATTAACCAATAAGAGTTACAAATTAACAACTCTCGCCATAACAAACGAAAGTTACAATCTGACGACTTTCATTATAACAGATAAACATTACAATCTGATAACTTTCATGACAATAGATGAAAGTTACAATCTGATGACTTTCACAACAACAAACGAGAGTTACAAATTGATGACTCTCACATTTCAAAGAGTCAAATGTAAGGATTACAAGATGGCGATCCTTGCAATACTCAAAGAAAGAGATTATAATTGACGATCTCTTCAAAGCAAAACGTGAGGGTCATCCCCGCGTTCTAGCTCTAAAACGTGAGGGTCATCCCCGCGTTTTAGCTCTAAAACGCGAGGGTCACCCCCGTGTTTTAATTCCAAAATGCAAGGATCATCCTCGCATTTTAACTCCAAAACGTGAGGCTCACCTCCGCATTCTGAACTCCAAACGCGAGGCTTACCTTCATATTCTAAACTTCAAACGCGACTCTCACCTCTGTGTTTCACAGAGCTGAATGCGAGGCTCACTCCAGAACGCGAACCTCGTGTTGACTGTTTTAAACACGATTTGAATGGTTTCAAAATTATTTTTCCACATAATGGGGCCATTAATCCCCCATTATGGAGCGAATTAAGGGGTCAGTTACTCCCTAAAAGCCTATAAATAGCTGAGAATTCAGTTGAAGAGGGATCTTCTTTTGGATCATCTTTGATTAGCTTTTGTTGAAGCTTTTGGGAGCTTTTGGCTTGGTTCTTGAACCATTTCGGATTATCATTCTTGAGATTGGTTTTTGGCTAAAATGGATTCATTTCCTCTCTGAAATCAACTCTATCTTAGAATTCATAACTTGTTACGAGTTTAAAACTTGTCCTGCAAGTTCTTCTTAACTCGTTTAGAGTTCCAAAATTGTCTTGCAAGTTTTTCCAAACCCGGTTAGAGTTCAAAACTTGTTCAGCAAGTTCTTCTAAACTCATTTAGATTTCAAAACTTGCTTCGCAAGTTCTTCCGGACATCGAGTCAAGAGGAATAGATAAAGTTCCACAAAGCTACGTGCTCGGATCATCAACATAATACAAAATTCAAACTCCTATCGACACCAAGAAGAACCCAGCTTTAAACAATGTGAAGGATCTTCGTCGATTCCTCCTCTCTTTTTCAAATCAGGAAACTAATAAAGAAGAGCTGTAATTTCTTTTTTCTAAGTTAGTTAGAGAGAGATTGCAAAGAGAGATTGTATTTATTCTTTTCCTAAGTCAGTTAGGGAGATTAATACAAATTCGTTTATTCTCATTTCTTCTTTAAAAATTTTCCCACAAACACACGTCTATCAAAGCGACCTCTACCATGATCACCCGCTCGACTAGTTGTCGGTCTTTTCTGTGTTACGAGAACATATATCGTTGCAGACTCTGTGGTAGTATTTGCTGGCGAAGCTGGCACTGCTGCTCTCAAAAGGTAACATGTCACTGAAAAAGAACATATAGCATAGCTCCCAATAACTTGTGGCCTTGCTAAATTATAAGACTGTGAAAGAGAACCAAAAAAGTGAATGCCAACAGTTGATCTCACTGATCTTGTATCTTCTGAATATCCCCCATAATGGAAAAAATCCGTCTCAATTCCTTTACAAGATGATTGAAGTTGTCATAATGCTCCTCAAAAGTCTAATTATGCTCATCCATCCTAGCCTGAAATAACTCTTGAATGACATCATACGCCCGATTAGCGTCATCTTGTTTTCACACTTGTTTCACTGTTCTACAGTGAATTGCTAGTTGTGGTTCCATGCTATTCCAATTTGATGAAGTAGACTAGTGTCATCTTGTTTTCAGGAGATAGTAACTGGTATAGGAGGGTCTGTAAGCTAATCATCTTTTTCCCTGTCCTAAAATATAAACTCTAAACAATTGCTTTCAAAGTATGTAATTGGACCTATTCAATTTTGTCAGTGATCTTGCTAGAGAGCACCTCCGTGTGGGTCTTCATCTCATCAATGGAAATATTAAAATTACTAGAGGGCGCCATCAACACAACAAATAATATCCTTCAATTAATAATCTCTCAAAAATAAACTATCAACCTCACTCAACAACAAATTAATTTCCAATAATCAAATAATCAACAACTCAAAACAAGTAATTAGTTCAATAAGTTAAATCATCATATAAAGAATGACTTACCATTTATCTCAAAGAGATTGTTAACAACTGATTGTAACATAGAGCTACTTAATTAATCAAAGATCTATAAATATCTAGGAGATAAGCTAAATGATTAGCTAAAAATCTATGAATATCTAGTTGATAAGCTAAATGATTAGTTGAAGATCTCTAAAGATCTTGTTAATAAGCTAAACGATTAGCTTAGCACCTTTTTAGGGGTGGGTGTGAGCCGGGCCGGTTCAGTCCTGTGACCCGGCCTGCCTAATTCAAGGTCGGGTTGGGTCCGACCAGGGCCCGCTTAGTTCAAAGTGGGTCAGACCTTTTTTTCTAATCACGGGTCTAGAATTAGGCCCGGCCCAATCCACGACCCCCCTAGGCCAGGTTGGTCCTAGACCACGATCCACGGGCCGTGGGTCGGGCTGTAGGTTTTTTAACTTTTTTAAATTTTAACTTATAAACTATATTAATTTTATATTTGTATTTATTAAATTATATTTAAATTATTTTTTTCTATTTTACTCTTTCTTTAAAATAATATATATATATATACGCATACATGCACACATAGTGACACACATTGACTTCGATGGAAAATCTACATCCATAGGAAGTTAATAGCTTTGCTTTAGTTTAAATTTAAATTACAAACATAAAAGGAAAAAGAAAAAATGTTAACTATTAATGTTTAAGGAGCTGAATCCCTCTAAGTTATATTTGTCAAATTCTTCAAGGAAATGACTTATTTGTTATCCTTGTGACCGTTCTTCTGCCTCGAGCCAATCTTTAAGCATACACACACCTCCAAGTATACCGCTATAAGTTGTATTCTCCATTCAGAAACGACTCTCCCACCTACTGAAAAGGTACTTTCTGATGCGACCGTGGAAGTAGTGAGAGTTAATATATCTGTAGCCACTCGAGATAGAACACAGTAGTTGTAGGCTTCTTTCTTCCAATATTCAAGTACATTAAAAGACTCCCATGGACTTTCGTCAACTGCAGGTAGTACTACACTTTCTAGATATATTCGGACTTTAAACAAACCTACATTTGAGACTTGTTTTTGTTTTTAATTACTCACCAATTTTTTCATCCATTTTGGCATCGAAATAGAACTAATATTGGATTAGCTTGACGTGCATCCTTCTTCTAAAACTAGTGATGGACATATAACATCTCTATACAAAGAGTATAATTTATCTAGAGTTTTCTTAATCTCTTTTATAGCATCTGCTATATCATTCCCATAACCCATATTGCCAGAAAAATCCGTAAGCATTTCAGATAAATTATCAAGTTTCTGGGATCCATAATAGTTACTAAATAAAAAATAAATAGTAAAATATTTTTTTAAACTTACGCTCCATATCCCTTATGCAACCTGCAAGAAAGTCATGAATTCTATATTATGCAAATAATTAAGCAATATTATTAAGATGATAAAGCATTAAATGAATAGTAGAATAGCAAACTCCAGAAAGTGTTCTGGTTGCTGCCTCAAACTTCTCAATAAAATAATATAAAACTTCATAAAGATTCCAGTCGCTAGATGTTACAGAAAGATCAGATAGATGTTCATGTTCAATAAATGCATCAACCACTTTTTGATAAGGGATGACATCACTAAGCATATTGTAAGCAGAGTTCCATCTTGTCTTAACATCAATTTGAAGAACTTTTCTCTTCAAGCCATAAACATCGCAACACTCCTTAAAGGATTATTTTCCTGGACCACTACCTCTCATAAAAATGATAAACCATTTTAGTTTTTGTAAATGCTTATCAAGATATTTCATTCCATCCTGCACACAAAGGTTAATAATATGACAAACACATCTAATATAGAAAAATTTGCCCTTCATTATTGGATTCACAATTTCTTTCAATTTTGAAATTGCCGATGTGTTTTTTGAAGCATTGTTAAAAGATATAGGAATTTTTTTCTCTCTATCCCATAGTCATGACAAGTTTGTGAAATTGCATCACAGACGCCTTGTGCATTATGCAGATAATCAAACCTCCTGAATGACAAAATTCTTTTCTGTAAATCTAACTTTCATCAATATAACATGAAGTAACACAAATATAGTGATTGATTAAGAAACTCCCAAACATCAGAAGTTAAAGCTATTTTGGTGGTTAAAGCAATCAAAGTAGTTTGCGTGATGAATTTTTAGCAGAGAAGCAACGTTCAATTTCTCTTGTAATTGTTCTTCTGCTAATTTTTTGATATTCTGGACAAAAAAATTAAATATATTGAATTTTCAATAATATTAAAAGGAAGCTCGGCTTGCACAATAAACTTAGCTAAGTTTTCCATAGCGAGTTCGGATTTATACCTTAATGTCGATAACCCACTTATACCTCCAACAATCTGCTATTGAGTTTTTTCTTTTCACCATCTAGAAGGTCTCCATGTTTTCTTTCAGATGTCGAAATAGTGATCCTATTCCGCAATTCTTCCCAAATTTATAGACGGTTTGGCATGCTACACAATGTGCCAATCTGTTACTATTTGGATCTAGAAATTTTTCAAAAAAAGGCCAAACCCATGAAGAATACTTTGATTTTTCCCATTTATTAGAAGCGGGTTCCATTTAAGTTACTTCTTCAGTTTGTGTCACTAGAACTTCAGTGTCTAAGATTGAGAAGTCGGAGACGAATGTCAAGGAGGTCGAGGTGGAGAATAAGAAGAGATAGAATGTCTTGTCACCACAGAATCAAGTGGTAGCGGTCCACTCCATTGGAGAAAATTAAATAGAGTGCCTAGAAGTAGAGTCTAGAGGAGCAGTACTTGTGATTAATCTAGGATATGTAAGGGGAACGGTATCGGTGTTCGCATCGAAAGTTGGTTTATTCATTGTGAGACTCATTACAACTTTAGTGGTTATAATAAGTTCAAAAAAGAAAGACTTTTTGTAAGTATCCTTACACAATAAAAGTATCACAACTTTCTTGAAAACACACGCAGAAAGATCGTTTATCGGTCTTCTGCTGACGCAGGATCTTTGCCGGTGCTGGGGTTTGTCCGTGGACCACTAAATGATTAGATCCAATTAATTTTGTTGCCTCACAAAGGAGACAAGAAATTAAAGTGATTATCTTAGCAACGGTGAGATAAACACTCTTCTCGAGATCAAAGCAACGATGTAATCTTAAGGGAAGCAGATGAATGGGGCTGAAAGAACTGCAGCTCTATCGAACTCTCCTCTTTTATGTCGAAGAACTTGCCAAGAATTTGTTTCCCCTTGCTGAAATTCATGCTCCTCCACTCTCCAATTCGACAGGGCTTCACCGTTTGCTTAGAACTCCAGATCCGTATGAATGAAGGTCCTAGGGCTGTATTTATAGGTTTCATGTAAAACCATATAAATTTGAATATTTTATGATAAATAATGATAAATATGTTATATGGTGAAAAATAACATATTTTGATGTTTGAGTATGATTAGAATTAATTTGAGATCAATTTAATGTATATTTGTAAAAATATGAGTGCAAATGCACAAAACATGCACAAAGGCCAAAAGAGAGAAATCTGGGGAAAATAATCGGTTATGAGTTTTATATTTTATGTACCAATATATTTAGAATTTGGAAAAGTGTAAAAGACCAAAGTTGTAGGTATCTTCTTTATCTTTCCAACAAGTCTTAGATTACCTCATTCTGAGGTCAGATAAGGAAGTTACAGTCAAAATACCAAAGGGATAGTTTCCTAGTTAGATCAGGTTTCCTAGTTCTGGTTGGTTTCGGGTATTTTCAGGCCCACACCCATTTTTCTACTATATATAACATGTATTCATGAAATTTTTAGTACTATTTTAGTATTTTAAAATCCTAGTATCCACCAAACTTCCCCATAAACCCTATTTTAATTTTTGAGGAAGATTCAAAGGCTTTGGAGAGGGATTTCAGTTTGTTTTTGGCTTTCGGCTCAGTGATCTATGTTGGCATTGCATCTTGCACATTTTTTAACCTATCTCGGTGAGTTTTATCTCTACTAATCCCTCTCCTAGTTTTTAAAATATTTTTGAAGAGTTTTTAATGAGTTTTGTAGAGCCTAATCAATTAAGTTGTGTATAAAAATCAGATCTTTTGTATTATATGTATAAAGACTAGGTCTTTTAATGTTAAAGAGATTAAGTACGAATTTATAAAAGTATTTTAAGATCTGAAAATGATTTCAAATGTTGTGTATCTGAATTTAGATGCCATATTCTTCATTTTAAAATTCTGTGCATAGTTGAATGTTTAAATATGATTTTTTATGCAAATAATCATGTTCGTTATGTTTTGCAGAAAAACTGCTGCACATATATATTGTTTAACTAGAAATTTGAGATAACAAATGAAATCCAAATTGAACTAAACTAATTCCAATTGAAAGATATGTGAATCTAGATATTAAAACAGAAAACCATTCCTAAAGATAGTTTTTCTAGAGAAAGATATGCTTAATTTACTGATGAAATATTCTGCAGAAAAACTGCTACACATATATAATATTTAACTAGAAATTAGAGATATTATATGAACTCCAAACTAAATTAAACTAGTCCTAAATGATAGTTATGTGAATATAGTTTCCAAAACGAAAAACTATTCTTAAAAAAAGTTTGTTTAGAGAAAGATACACTCAATTTACTAACGATATGTTTTACAGAAAACTGCAGATGTGCTGATTTGAAATAATTAATATATATAGCGTGTTTGTTTCTTAAGTTTCACTCTTGTTTGTTATTTTTGAGAGAGTTTCTTAATCTTGTACTATTATATTATAATGATTAAGAGTTATTTAATACCTGGAATGATGGTGAACACCAGATATGGACACGCACATCGAGTTATGTGCACGTACACTCAGTTCCAGTGATTGTTTTCTTGACGTACAATGTTGGGGTAGTTGATACATCTAGAGTTAGTTAACATATGAAAAAGAGTCATTTCATGTATTCGGAATAGGGAGATAAAGCCTATTTTCGCAAGACGATTGAGTAAGAGTATTACAAACGTATCGTCATTTCATGTATCCAGAACAGGAAGATAAAACCTATTTTCGTAGGACGATTGAGTAAGAATATTACAAAAGTATCATCATTTCATGTATCCAGAATATGGAGATAAAATCTATTTTCATAGGATGATTGAGTAAGAGTATTACAAAAATATCATCATTTCATGTATCCGGAATAGGGAGATAAAAGCTATTTTCATAGAACGATTGAGTAAGAGTATTACAAAAGTATCATCATTTTATGCGTCCGGAATAAGGAGATAAAACATATTGCCGCAGAGCGATTGAACAAGATTATTACAAGAGTATTGGTATTGCACAAGGAGATGCATACATGTAAGTATTAACGCTTGTAGTTTGGCTTTCATATTGATTCTCGCGAGTAGGGTACTTTCTTTGAGATCGTAGCTTACATGATATAGTTTATGATTAACTTTTGTTTTGGATGAGATTCTCCTTACATTAGAGCTGACTATTCGAGTGTAGTTTTGAGATGAGATATTTATTCTACATGTTTAAGGTTTGGAATGTTTTCTTTTGTTTATTGTTTTCATTCATAGAGTTTGGAGTTGGTATTTAGGGAGTCACAATTTAAGGCATGGTATATACATGAGGGTTTGCTTATTTGGATTATTTCGCTCGACGTACTAATTGTCGTGTTGTGGATTCCTAAATACTAATCTCTAGTTATAGTAATATGAATGATTTTATATTTATATTTACTAACTCTATTTTTCTTATATACTCCTACCCCTTCCCCTAGGGAGTGGTGGAGATGATCTCGCTAGTGCTTTGACGCTCATTGTTTTCCCCCCTTTCAGGCAACAAGTTCAGCGTACGGAGAGTCGCAGGTTGATGGGATTATATCTTAGATTTCATCTAGATATTATTATATTTGTAGTTATTTTAGAACTCCACATTTAGTTGTTTATTTTTCAGACTCTAGACTTGTATTTTATAGAGGCGGAATGCCTTATTGAGATTTTATTTGTCTCATTGTACTTGAGGTTTATTTCAGACATAGAGATATTTCTATTCTATTTTAGTTGGGCTCAATGATGATTACTCTTTTATTTCTTCTGTGTACACTGGATTTGTTCTATCTTTATTATTTTCCTATTGGTACTTTTACCTATTTGTTGTTTCCACTAGAGAGATAGTGACTGTGATGGTGAAACAGGTTGTAGCATAGTGTTTGGTGCTTGGCAGGTTTGATAATCCGGATTTTACTTTGGACTGCAGCCTTATGTGAACCCTGGGGCGTTACACTTCAGAAGCTCTATTTTCGGATAAGAACGAACAATTTGATCTTATCCTCAGTTGTAACCACTTAACCATGTTCAAAGATAATCTCAAATCAGTTGGAGAGGCTCTGGACTAAAGGGATCCTGAAATCTTATCGAAAAACAGGTTTTTAGGAGGATATACGGGCGAAACAGGTTTTCTGGGAGTAAGACACGATTGGTGTCTTGACTATTGGCTAAGACGTTGTTTGGCATGTTTTGACTATTTTGCCTCTAATTCTCCCGTACGGTCTTAAAATGACATGATTCAAAATGCATTGGAAAGCTAGAGAAAAGACCTACAACTTCCCATAGACTAAACACACATGGAGTGAGTAAGACATGAGTGACGCTCCGTCTTTTGTGGGGAAACCTAGCTCCCAATCGAGTTATTTTTTTCGTTATTTTGTCGTCTCGTTGATTTGCATGCTATGCCAACTCGCTTCATGCACTCGTTAGCTTTCATATGATATCAAATAATCCTCCTTGACTTGAATGATGATGTTTATCACCTTATCTCTGTCTCGAGCTGCGTGTGGGAACCTATAGTTAAATTTTAACACTTACAGATACCTCCTCCAAAGTATTTCAGTCTCGTTCTTTTATAGAAGAGCCTAAAATACTTTGTATATGATAGGCTCAACCTTCAATTGACATAAAGGGACCTATAACTAGCTCCAGTTCTTGACTTCTTTAGTTCTCAGTCTATTCAGTATTTTGTAGAATAGAAAAAATTCTTCTGGTGTTGCGTTTATCGTCTGACCGTTGTTGAAGTCTCGATTTGAAACTGGTGTATTAGTTTCTGAATTAGCTCGTTTCATTAAATCGAAGTTGAACTGATTATCTTTGTTAGGGATTCGTGTCTGAATCACGACTAAAATCCCAAAATTATCCTTTGACCGGGATTTGATCTGAGCCTTGTTTCGGCGAAAATTGTTAACGCGTTGACCGACATTGTAACGTGTTGACCAGTATTGACTTTCATTGCAATGCGTTGATCGGTGTTGACTCATGGGTATGCATTGACTAGCATTGACTAATGGGTACGTGTTGATTGACATTGACCTATGATTACGCGTTGACCGGCGTTGACTCATGGATAGACGTTGACTCATGGGTATTCTTTGATTTGTAAGGAGGTCAGGTGAGTCTGGCTCATGCAGGCGAGCTTGACCTATATAGGCAAACTTCAGGTTACAAGGCGAGCTCGAGCCTGGAGGTGAGCTTTAAGCCTTCAGGTGGGTCCGACTCATGCTAGCGAGTAATTTTCAAGTGGGAGACCGGCACCACCCTTCGAGTTGATGAGGGGGTCTCAACCACTTGGTCTTTGAAGTGTGGATTAACACCACCCTTCGAGTCGACGAAGGGGTCTCCGCTACTTTGAGTCGACGAGGGGGTATCGGTGAGTCGACTAGGGGGTCTTGGTAAGTCAACTAGGGGGTCTCAGTCACTTGATCTTCAAGGTGCGAACTGACACCACCCTTCAAGTCGATGAGGGGGTATCCTCCACTTCAAGTCAACGAGGGGGTCTCGACGAGTCGCTTAGGGGGTCTCGGCCACTTGGTCTTTGAGGTGCGGACTGACACCACCCTTCGAGTTGATAAGGTGGTCTCCATTGCTTTAAGTCGACGAGGGGGTCTTAGTGAGTTGACTAGGGGGTCTCGGCCACTTGGTCTTTGAGGTGCGGACTGACACCATCCTTCAAGTTGACGAGGGGGTCTCAGCTACTTCGAGTCGACGAGAGGGTCTCAGCGAATTGACTAGGGGTCTCAGCCACTTAGTCTTCGAGGTGTGGACTGACACCACCCTTCGAGACGATGAGGGGGTCTCCACCACTTTGAGTCATCGAGGGGGTCTCGGTGAATCGACTAGGGGTCTCAGTCACTTGGTCTTCGAGGTGCAGACTAACACTATCCTTCGAGTTGACGAGGGGGTCTCCGCCACTTTGAGTCGATAAGGGGGTCTTAGCGAGTCGACTAGAGGGTCTCGGCCACTGTAGGCATCGAAAATTACCGATAGGTCCCCACTCACAGCTCGGTGTTAACGATCGACGATCGAAC
>BQKN01065953.1:56659-108558 GCA_022839385.1 Asparagus kiusianus | reverse complement strand
CGTTATATTATAAGTATAACATGTTATATTATAAGTATAACACGTTATCCTGTAAGTATAGCACGTTATGGAGTAAGTATAGCACGTTAACCTGTAAGTATAGCACATTATATTGTAAGTATAGCACGTTAATCTGAAAGTATAGCACATTGACCTGTAAGTATAGCACGTTATATTATAAGTATAACATGTTAACCTGAAAGTATAGCACGTTATACTGTAAGTATAGCACGTTATCATGTAAGTATGGCATGTGCTATACTTACAATATAGCGTGATATACTTACAGGTTAACGTGCTATACTTACAATATAACATGCTATACTTTCAGGTTAACGTGCTATACTTACATGATAACGTGCTATACTTACAGTATAACGTGCTATACTTTCATGTTAGCGTGCTATACTTATAATTTAACGTGCTATACTTACAGGTTAACGTGTTATACTTTCAGATTAACGTGCTATACTTACAATATAACGTGCCATACTTATAGGTTAACGTACTATACTTACTCCATAACGTGCTATATTTACAGGATAACATGCTATACTTACAATATAACATGCTATACTTACAAGTTAATGTGCTATACTTACTCTCTAACGCTGAAAAATCATTCGGCAATGATGGAAGGCTTCAGCCAGATGCACTTACATGCTGCGGTTAATGCAATTCTACAAAATACTCGCTCTAGTTTCTCAAGCTAATATTCGAATGGTGGCGTCGTGCCTGCATTGATCACATCCATCAGAAGACAACAACTTTCATTACAGGTTCTAAAGAGATATGTCAACACCCTATAAAAAACCAACGCCAAATTATCATAAAAAAACCAACACCAAATTATCACCAAACTCTGTATAAGTTTAACATTGTTTCCCTGAATCAAGACAATGATCACTCTGGCTCAATGCCATTGTCTCCAGAGTTTGATAGCCTCTCTTTCTCTCTCTAGTACATGGAAAATAACAACACTCCTACATAAAACCATCATTAATCCTAATGGTACCCTAGATAAAAGACGCCGACAAACTCGAAAGTCAGGAAAAGAGCACGAAAGGAGATTGCAACGGCTTCACTTCTTCCTCTTCTTTGGTGGAGGGAGTGCCTCTTCCTCATCATCATCCTTGTCTTCTTCTTCCTCATCATTTTCCTGATCCTCTTCCTCCTTTACCGCTTCTTCCTCATCGTCACCTCCATCATCATCATCGTCATCCTCTTGGTCTTTAGGCTCTTCCTCTTGGTCTTCAGGCTCTTCCTTGTTGCGACGGCAACGACGACAGCAGCTGGGGACGCAACTGGAGACGAGCGATGGCTGATGGAGATGGATGACGGCGGTAGAGATGAGCGACGACGGGAAGGGGGATTTCGTTTTTTAATTTAGGGCTTAGTTGAAAAGGGTAAGATGAGGAGAGATATTTATATGAGGCCAGGGGGTATTTTGGGGATTCTGTAAAAATATAAGTGTGAAAGTATTGTATTTTGAAGATTGGGTTTAAAGATAAATACAACAAGAGAGTTGGGCTCAAAGATACAAGGAATAATACTTGGGTTTAAAGATAAATGGGAGTAAACAAATGGGCCTAAAAGCAAAAACCCCTAATTTTTATTAGTTGCACTTATATCCCTTATATTATTTTCACAGCACTTATATATCCTATATTTTTCAAAACTTGCGCTTACAAATTCTAAAGTTCTTTAAATCTACACTTAAATAACTAATGATCTTAAACACTTAAATACCCTTGGTTGCGCAAACTTAACGGGATTTAAGCGATGGTTTTAAAAAGTTTAGAATATTTACGTACAGATTATAAAATTTTTATGGTATATAAGTGCTTCCAAAAATAAATTAGGGTCAGCGGTATATATAAGTGCTAGGAAAAAAGTGAGGGTATATAAGTGCAGCTTAGGATATTTAAAGGTTTGATCGCTCGATGTAGGTGGAGGTCTTTCGTTTATCGAAAGAGAATTTCGGTTTTGGTCCTAACTATTTAAAAGTTTGACCGAGTGAGGTTTGGAACGACTCTAACTGTTTAAAGGTTTAATCGTCCAATTTGGAAGTTGACCTCTTGTTCGTGGAAGGAATCAAGAGGGGATTTTGGTTGTGGTCCTAACTGTTTAAAGGTTTGACCAAGTGGGAATGGTGGAATAACCCTAACTATTTAAAGGTCTAGTCGCTTGATTTGGAAGTGGACCTCTCGTTCATGGAAGGAATCGAGAGGGTATTTTAGTTGTGGTCATAACTGTTTAAATGTTTGACCAAGATGGGAGTGAGGTGGTACAAATAACTGTGGGAGTGTCTATTTGCACAAATCACTGTGTCAGTACAGTGGGAGTTTCAGGTGTCAAGTTGCAAGGACTTTAACACGAGGGGGTTTAAAATTTCTAGTACTATGTCTGGATTCTAACAATGGAAGTGTTGGGTGAACAGGCACAGTGGGAATTTAAGTAGATCAAACCAGAAAGAATTTTAATAGACCATACCATTAATTTGTTTGATCAGTGAGGGATTAAGCACTCCACAATTAGACCATGCGGGTTTCGTGAAGGAAGATTGACCGAATGAAGTCATTGAATCTCATCTCAACGAAAGAGTGCTTGAGAAGTCACAGTAGGAGGATTTTAATCATCTTGGAAATAATTAAATAGTCACATAGGAGGTTCTTAATCATTTTTATCTTGATTAAGAATCAATTGGTTTTGGGTTATCCTTAAAAATATCATGTGTAGTATTCTCTAGGAACTTCCTATTAGAAATAGGGGTTATACCAAATGTACTTAGGGACATTACTTTTTTAGGAACTTCCCCTTTGTGGGCAATGCTACCGTTCTTGGTACAGAATTAGGTCTTGATTCCTGACTTTGTATTCCTCTCCAACTTAGTATCGACCCCCAGCCTTTTGGCGACACTGAGTCTAATGGGGTGTATTATTTTCAGCTATGTCGTTAGGTTATCCTTAAGAATATTATGTGTAATATTCATCAGGAACTTCTCATCAAAGGTAGGGAACAATTTAGCCTCGTATACCAATTGGATGTTTGGGAACAGTTTATACTCATATACCTTGTTGGAGTACAAATGTAAAACCCCAAAAAATTTTGAATATAGTATGATAAATGATTATAAATATATTATATGGTAAAAATAATATATTATGATGTTTGAGTATGCTAGGAATTGATTTGAGATCAATTCAATGTATATATGTATATATGTGAGTGCAAATACACAAATTATGCACAAAGGCCAAGAGTGAGAATCTGGGAATTTTGACCAGTTGGGAATTTCTATATTTTTCACACTTATTCATTAAGAATCTGGAGAATTGTATAACACCAAAGTTGTAGGTCTCTTCAAGAGCTTTCCAACAAATCTTTGATCACCTTATTCGGAGGTCGTATGAGAAAGTTATAGCCAAAATACCGAAGAGAATGTTTGTAGTCAGACTGATTTTTCCAGATTCGGGTTTCGGGTTTCGGGTTTCGGGTTTGCTGTCATATATATACATGTTATATCACGAAAATCACCTCTTTTCTTCAGTTTTACAAACCCTAGCAGCCCCCTTCTTCTCTCCCAAAACCCTAGATCTGTTCTTGGCGATTTTTGAGGGTTTTCGAAGGATTTCGGCGGATTTTTGGTGAGGTGCAGCGAAGGGGATCATCCTCTCTCGGATTCAGGAGTTGTTCTAGCATCAGAGGCGAGTAACATCTCGCCCAACTCTGTACCCTTTTTAACTATATGTTTTTACTAAGTTTTATTTCGGATTCTTGAGCCTAAAACGTATTTTTGTGCATAAAGATAGATTCTTTACATTTTGGGTTGCAAGAATCAAATGTTTCAGTTTATAAAAGCTCACCAACGTTTTGTAAATTAAGATCTAGATCTGGAATTTTGTTTAAAGAATAAAAATATGAATTTTTATATTGATTTAATGTTTTCTTTCATGTATAGGGCTTAAATGTTAGATCTAACCTATAAGAAATTGTTTCTCATGATAGATATGTATTTCTCATTGTATCATAGTCTAGTATCGATGACTATAGAAGTGTAGATCAGAAAAATGGGTATATGAATCGAGTTGAACAAATTACATGGTGAAGAAATGCAGATTTCAGCCCGTGAGTCGACTCACGACTCATCATGAGTCGACTCATCAGGTTGAGTCGACTCATGCCTGTCATGGGTCGACTCACGAAGTGTTGTGGTGTTTCCTTTTTGCTTCTGTTGAGTCGACTCGTCAGTATACGAGTCGACCCATAAGTCATGAGTCGACTCATAATTAATCATGAGTCGACTCACAAAGTCGTTTCCTGTTGTCATTTACCTTCTGCTGAGTCGACTCGTTATTAATCACGAATCGACCCATGAGGCATGAGTCGACTCATAAATGAGCATGAGTCGACTCATCTGAGTTTTCCCTGTTTTTCTTTATATTACTGTTTATCATTCTTGAATATGAGTAGATGCCTTGTTTACTGGGTATTAAATTGCAGTGTTTATATTTACATTCTGATTAGTCCTCGTGTTGGACATTATTCTCATTTAGCCCTCGTGTTGGACATTGATTATATTTAGTCCATACGTTGGACATCGGTTATATTCAGTCCATGTGTGTGACACTCGTTACTTGTAGTCCTTATGTTGGACGTTCACTCTGCTTAGTCCTCGTGTTGGACATGCATTGTTATTTAATCCTCGTGTTGGATATGCATTATCACCCGGTCCATGCGTTGGACAACGGTCACATCCGGTCCATGCGTTGGACAACGGTCACATCCGGTCCAAGCGTTGGACAACGGTCACATCCGGTCCAAGCGTTGGACAACGGTCACATCCGGTCCACGCGTTGGACAACGGCTATATTCCGTCTATGTTTTGGACACTTAACCGTTTTCGGACATAACACTCATGTGAGTTGGACGTGACACTTGTGGTAGCCTTGTCATGATTTCACTTATCGGTAGAGATGGGTTTGTATTCGTTTCCTTTATTGTTTCTTGTATTAGATCTCGGGTTTAGTACATAGGGATTTTCAATTTGAGATACAAGGTATATACATGAGGGTTTCCTTGTTTGGATTATTTCGCTCGACGTACCTATGCTCGTGTTGAGATTTCCTAAGTACTAAAACCCCTTACTATTAGGACAATTGTTTATATATATATTCTGTGATAACTGTATTTTCATATACAACGAGCCCTATCCCTTGGGGTTGGTTGTGATGTTGCTCGCTAGCGCTTTGACGCTCGTTGTCCCTCCCCCTTTCAGGTAACGAGCCAGAAGCCCGGAGAGTCGCAGGTTGATGGCGATGCACTTTAGTGTCGGCTGTCTACTTTAGTTATATTTTACTTATGGAGCTCCACTGTAGACTTTGTTTAGACATTTGAGGACTTTATTCTAGATGTTGTAAAGGCTGTGTGCCTTATTTCCTTTACTCAGATTTATTGTATTTCAGACTTTGACTATGTACTCCAGTTTATTCCTTTCAGACTTTGACTATGTACTTCAGTTTATTTCGTTGATGAGATGCGTTATGTCCTATCATTTCATCCAGTATTGTTGATTTACCTTTTTCTTGCTTTGTACCTACACCTGTTGTTGTTTCCACTAGAGAGATAGTAATTGTGATGGTGAAACGTGTTATTACACGGTGTGGTGTATGGCAGGTTTGACATTCTTGGTTTCACCTAGGACTGCAGCCTTGTGTGAACCCAGGGGCGTCACAACAAAGGAGGAGCAGTTTATACTCATATACTCTTTGGAGTCGGATAGAGAAGCAGTTTATACTCGTATACTCTTCAGAGTCTCTTTCGTTCTTATTTGGTTTGTTTTGTCGTTATGATGTCGGAGTCAATTAAGGCTTGAAAATTATTTTTTAGGCCGAAACAAGCCTTGGTGGGATGAAGAACCCTCCTATGGTATGCACATGAGTTTGGATCCGTAATCCTCTTAGCTGTCTCCTGATCTTTGATAGGTGGTAGCTCGATTTTGTCGTTAGGGAGAAGGTATTTCAAGATGGCTGGGACTTCCTCATCCTGAAAGGAGTACTCTTTTTGGAGTTACGGATCTAGAGTCCTTCACTATTTTCAAGGTTGTTATTAGGACGTCTGATTAACATCAACATCAACCACATGCGTTGTCAGTTGGCTTCTCTCTACCTTTTTCCTTTTGAGGAAACGCTCGACATGTTCTCCATGTAGTTTGGCTTAGGACTGTGAATGGATAACGTATGTTCTTGCTTCTTATGGAACGTTACTACTCTCTTACTGCTCTCCAAGCGGCTTCTGTCCCAAGGAAAATGGACTAGGACTTAACCCTGACACAAGATGGGGTTATGTGTGTGTTTTTTCTAGAAGTGGTGCCAAGATAGATAGTAGTGGTCTCTACGTGACTGGATTGCACCCAGAATTAATTTAAAGAGAATTACCTATTGGTGAAACAGCTGAAGAAGCCAACACTTTTGGCCGCGGCTTCTTCAAAGTAAAGGGGCAATTCCTCACTAAAGATTTTAGGACTCCTGGTTGGTCTCGTTGGGGTTCTACACAATGGTGGCTTCAAGTCATTGAATATATTTGGAGGAGAATTAGGATGACCTTTAGAAATTTGGCCTCTATGCGCCTATTAGGGCAACACAGCTTGGGTTAGGGACCAACTCTCATCAATTCTTCAGCATGTTGGAGTTGTATAATCCTGACACGCACACTTTCTTTACTCCAGACGGGGAGTTAGGAATTTTCCTTCACGAAATGGCTGAAGTCTTGGGGTTGCCATATGAGAGATATCCTTATGAAGAAAATATTCTAGGGGTATAAGGAGTTGGTTGATTTGGAGAAGGATCATCCCCAAGTGGTCAAAACGTTTTAGGAGGTAATGTGTCATTACCATATCTGTTTGGAGATGGAAGGACGTGCTGACAAGAAGGGTGAAAAATGCATCAGCCATGTAGTGCCATTACTATTATCTCTTTAAGAACTTAGATCTAAAGGAGGACCATGTAGTGCCATTAGGTCCCTGTGAGGTAGGTGACCTAGTACACTATATATTTGGTCACCCTCCTAAGGCTTATGTAACACCTTCAGCCGAACACGGGTATGTCGTGGGTACCGAGTTTGAAAGTTTCTTTTACCAAAGCGGAGAACCAATTCTTCTAAGGCCGTGTTGGTGAAATATTTAATGCTTTGGTTAAAGCACACCATTGTTCCCTCCAGCAGTTTTGATGGCCTACACGATGCTACTCCAATCCATAGAAGAAGTAGATTGATACGGGTGTATCTTCTTCCTTGCTTCGGGAGCATAGCGATCCTCATGGGAGCTTAAAGATAGATGATTATCATGATATCTTAAGAATAAAGATGTAGACGAAGTCGTTGAAGGTGGCAACACCGAAGAGTACATGAAAAGCTGTAGGAAATACTTTGGACATCCAGCGGTCGACTGCACATGACTCTGCGGTCGATCGTGAACATGCACAGATCAGGAAAAGTCTCTGGACTTTTTGCGGTAGACCACGATGAACTCTACGATCGACCGCCAAATCCTGTAGTTGATATTGAGTTTCGGTCGTTTACCACGGTCGATCGCGATGGGTTTTACGGTCGACCGCGATGCGATTTTAGATCTGGGTTTGGTTTCCTATACTGATTAGATTTTCTATTTGATTTAAATAGAAACACGATTTTTTTAGGGAGATCTATCTAGATTGTAATAAAAAACAAGATAAGGGAGTTTGGATCTAGAGAGATTGTGAGAGAGATCTTGATAATTGTTTATTTCTCATAATCTAGAGAAGGTATTTTCCTT
This sequence comes from Asparagus kiusianus, assembly GCA_022839385.1. Lineage (NCBI taxonomy): Eukaryota > Viridiplantae > Streptophyta > Magnoliopsida > Asparagales > Asparagaceae > Asparagus > Asparagus kiusianus. The sequence continues at coordinate 100,748 of BQKN01065953.1, read as the reverse complement.
CGCCCAACTTAATTCTTTATGCGTTTTCTATTGTCTTCTTCACAACCCACTCTTGATAATTTTACGATCAAGGATGCTCGTCAGGTGACTTATATCATAGATGGGAACATCGAAAGAAGGACCCAAGGGTGGAATTACCATACGCTTATTTCATGGCGTGGTTTGTCATGATTGCCCCACACTTATGAACACGCCCTCTGCTCTCGTAGAAGGACAAGTTACTCCCTTCATCTAGAGGTTGGAAAACATGGATTGGAGTAAGCACTATATGGCAATGATGAGACATGTGCTCAGAGACCACAAGAATTTTGAGTTCAACCAGTGTTTTCCTTATTTTCCCGGGATCAGCTATGGCCAAGCTATAGCAGATGATTCAAATGGCTAGGGTTATACTACTTTGTCACTTGGCTCCTTCATGTGGCTCATGAGTATTCGCCCAGGGTACCTCGTTTATCGTTTTAGCCCCATGTGTGTGTTAGAGCCAAATCTGCCTTGCCACTTCGCTCGCCAATTTAGTTATAACCAGTTGTACATTGACAACCTTAACACTCAACTACAGGCTGAGGGTTGTAGCCTAATTGATGGAGCGAGAGATTGGTTTTGGATCATCGCTGGGGGTATAGGTGCTCATTTCTCACTCCCCCAACAGAATCCCTGACCCCGAACAACACTTCCTTATTGCAAGTGGCATTGTATGGTGAATACAGCGATCTCGAATTTCAATATCAACTTATCAAGACTACAAATCATTCGTCATCGGTATAGATCCGAGGATACTTCTACAAAGAGTCATATACCGGGACTCAAGGAGTTCTTACATACCGAAGAAAATGTTGGAATGGAATAATCTGGACTTTTTAGTCCTCATGAAACTCAGGAAGAGGTGGATGCGGCTCTGGACAAGAGCACGCTTTAGAGATCTCCTTGTATCGATGAATACGGGAGTCATATGCCTACTGTTGCTGAGGAGGGTGAGGCTTTCGGAGCCGGGGTTGCGTTTAGTGAGTTCGGAGATCCTGCTCATGCTGGTGAGCAACTTGAGCACTTTCAGCATGAGACTTCTGAGAGTATACCCCCACCTGTTAGTCTCGCCGCAAAAGGCTTCTCTCAACAATCCATTGAAGGTGCATTTGGAGAACCTAACTTAGCCATGAGACCCACTGGTATACCAATCTCAGCTTATCTTAACTTTGAGTTGTCATTTTTTATGTTTAACCTCTGACACTTCTTCTACAAAACGAATTGAATAAGCTTAAGCTTCAATGCAAGTGGGGAAGAAGTCCAAGGAGTTGGGATTGATGCGAAGGTTCAAACGTCCCGCGAAGAAGCAAAGGCAAGAAGCTCTATTGATGATCTCTCCTTCTATAGAACAAATTGGAGTTGACACGGAGTCAGAGTCTAAGGATGATATTCCTCTATCTAGACTCCACATGAGATCGCGCTCTGAACTAAGTGTGAGTGCTAAGGATGCTCTTGTTGCCCCTGGTAAGACAATTTCACATTCGTTTTTTTAGATTTCCATTGTGCTAACGGAGCTGAACGTCCCTTTTAGTTAATCCTGTTGAACCTGTTATTCCTATTGAAGCTGAGGCGCTACCATCACAACTACTAAAATTGGAGAAGCTGTGGATGCAGCTGTTGTTCTTGACACAGCTGTTGAAACCGAAGTAGCTTTGGGTGTGACTTCTAGAATTGGGCTGAGGTAGCTACAAGTGTTATGCCAACCAGCTCTATCACCTCAACAAAAATTTTATCCCTAGTGTTAACTGCATTCACTACTGCTCTTGCCACTGTCATTGCTGCTCCTGCAACCATTGCACCAACTACTGTGTTCACTCTATCATTTGTTTTTGTAGAGGTGATGGTTTCATCTGTTGGCCAATTGAAAATGGTGCCTTACGACGCTACTCCCTCCTCCTCTTTCGATTTGGTAAAAGAATTTAGGGTGTCAATAGTTCGGAAGAATTTCCTCACTATTTTAAAGGAATCTCCTACTCAAGTATTGGATCATGGTAGGGACTTTGCTGGGATTAAGGCGGTGCTGGAACCTCTTCTGCATCTGATGAAAAATCTAACTAGCACTATGGCCGTATTGCTATATTAGGAGCATTTGGCAAAGGTTGAAAACCTTTTTAAAAAATGGCAGGATCATCGCAATCAGTCCCTCTTCCCTCTAGCTAAAGAACATGCTATGCTGTAGTTGAGGCAAAGGGATAATTCTCTGTTTGAGCTTGAATGCCATGTGCTTGAGAAGAAGTAGAAGCTCAAAGAGCTCGAGGGGTCAGCGATAAGTTATCCAGTGATGACAAAAAGATTGTTGATACTAAACGTAACCAGCAACTCTTGATTGAATCTTATAAAGTCATACTTGCTGACATCCAAGTTAAGCTGGCAGAAGTAGAGAATGAGTTGAAGGGCACAATAGAAGTGCGACAAACTTTGGCAGCCAAGCAGGTAGAACATCAAACATCGCTTCAGGTTGAGCTCAATGATTTGGGAAAGCTAGAAAATGCCGTAAGTAATGTGAAAGTATTTTCTGATGATGAGCTACGTAAATAGGCGATAGTAGAGGTTAAAGCGGCACACCAAGAATCCATGGACCAACTTGCTGAGGAAATCCGCTAAACTATTGAACTTTTGTAGTGACATTTTATCAATAAAGTTGTGCTTTTATCCATCAACTTTCTCCATTGTGTATTTTTGGTTCTTCTTTAATAAAGTTCATAAGTCACACGATCCTTGCGCAATGGCATAAGACTTGTCCTAACGAGTCTCAACACTTAGAACTTTTTCGAAGTTGCCCTGACGAGCCTCACCTCACTGAGGCAAAGTTCATTGGTTTCAATGAGCTTCATCATTTTGTAATGATAAGATAAGTCCTAGAACTTCAAGACGAAGTTCAAATTTTATCGAACTTCATTATGAATAAGTCTTAATGTTCAATAAACTTCGTCAATTCGAGGTTCTAGGATGAGGGTCGACATGACTTCAACTGAGTCTCATTACTCTAGTTTAGTCAAAATCATGACTTTTGTTCTGCTTTCAACCGAGCCTCGACATTCGAGTTTGGTTGAAATAGCGACCTTCATCATTTTTAAATTTCAAGATGAGGTTCAAGCAGATCTCAACCGAGTTTCGGTATTCGAGCTCGATTGAAATAGTGACCTTCATCATTTCGAACTTTAAAGACGAGGTTCAAATTTATCTCAACCGAGTCTATATATTCAAGCTCGATTGAAATAGTGACCTTCGTCATTTTGAAATCTTAAGATGAGGTTCGAACTGTAAAATATGGAGACGAGGTTGAAACTGTAAAATCTAAAGACGAGGTTCGAACTGTAAAATCTGGAGACGAAGTTCAAACTATAAAATTTAGAGACGAGGTTCGAACTATAAAATCTAGAGATGAGGTTCGAACTAATCTCAACTGAGTCTCGATATTCGAGTTCGGTTGAGATAGTGACCTTTGTCATCTTAAATTTCAAAGACGAGGTTCAAATTTATCTCAACGGAGTCTCGATATTCAAGGTCGATTGAAATAGTGACCTTCGTAATTTCGAAATTTGGAACGAGACTTAATCTTATTAAATGATTTCCGTCAAAATCACAAACTTTAACAGTTCCCTAGCTGTTAATCTACATGGACCAGTCGTCTCGTATGGCCAGCATTAAATACTTAGTGCTTAATGCATCCTTTCGGGTCCAGCGTCCTTTGACCATCTGACACTTCGGGATTTGCGTTGCAGATCGCAGCCACTGAGTTAGTTCTTATCCACCTATATATATAGGCTATTGTTTTGCAAGAAGACTTATCCTCTTCTCCTTCAAACTCTGAGCCATGATAGCTTAAGAGAGCTCTTGTTCTTCAAATCTCTCTTTCTCTATCTCTTCAAAGCTTCAAGCCTTTCCAATCTTTTCAATTGCTTAATGAAAGAAAGTATGGGAGTCTTGGATGTTTCTACCAACATCGTTGTTTTTATCCTCCTTTCAGGTAGAGTATTAACTTGATTGATCAAACTCTTTATCTCATGAGCATGGTGCTTGCTCTTAGAACATTCAAATTTCCAACACTTAAATGATTGCTCCTCTGTTTAGGGCTTGGTTGTTCTGGAGAGACGAACATTTGTTCTTTTAACTACTCAGTGTGGTTCTTTACATAGTAAAGCTTGTCAGACCAGTGTGACTTGCTTGACAAATGAAGTTCTGTCCATTTTGACAAACATTGTTTATTAAGTGATGCACGCTTGTCGAACGAGGCTCGCATGTGCGCTCAATGAGCCTCGTTAATCGAGGAGACCCTTCTGTTAGTCGAAGTTATTCGGCTCAATGATTGACGAAGTTTGTCATTTGATGAGGCTCGTCTATCTGACGAGGTTCGTCTATCTAACAAGGTTCGTCTGTTTTACAAAGCTCGTTTGATAAAGCTCGTATAACGGACAAACCTTGACATCACCACTTAAATCAGATTCACTTTGAACTAACTTTGTTTTCTTGTTCTCTACAGTTATCCATCTGGCTGATCTTGAGAATTTCCCAATCTTTCAGAACCGAAGTCAGGAAGTGCTTTAGCAGCTTGCTAGGCTCTCTCGAAGGTAATCTTAAGGAAATTCTCTCACATACTGAGCATCCCCAAGCATGCGATTTTTCATTTTGAGCCTCAGGGTATGTGGCAGCTTCACAGACCTACTGAAATGCTCGTTCCTATTCTTGCGAGCATCAGTAATAATTTCAGAATTATCCCCTCACTCTGTAACTCATCTGCATCCTGTTGGAAGTTAGGAATGTGGAAGATACGGATTCTATGCTCAGAGCTTGTGGTTTCTCTATTAGTACTCAGTTTTCCCAAGCAGATGGGCGTGTGCTACCAACACCAAAGCTAAAAGTCACAATGAGGAAGACTTCATGCTAAGCAATAGAAGATGGAACTTTAACAACAAGAGCTGCAACGTTGTCAAAAGCAAAGCTCAACACCATTGTACGAAGCTCAGTAATAATTTACAATGATAAGTTGCACAAAAAGGCATTAGATGAGACTAAAGTAGAGCGTCGAAGGTCATTGAAAGAACTTATAATTGAACTTCACAGTGTAGTTCGATTTTTTTTCTAAGTTCAATCTATGTAATTTGACTTTTTATAGTTGTAACTTCAATTCTCATATGAATAAAATTTATAGTTTTAACCATTGATTGCTCTTTTCTTTTTGTGTAATTAATAATCGTAACTTAGGATTTTTAGCAAACCCTCAGCTATCAACGGACTTGATGTGTCTTTACCAACTATCATTTGAGTTGGACTTGTCATACTTTTCCCCTCAGCATGATGAGTTTTTGAGGGGTTTCTTTTAGACTTAAGTGCTAAAATTTATCCTCTATCCTTAACCATTCTAGACATTAGATCAAATGTGTGATAATAATAACTAAGTTATAATCAAGTGTTGGGAATTTGAAAGCAATGATCATCACATTGTAGGTTTGCTAGGATAATGAACGTCATTTGTGAGAATGACGACGTTAGGATGATCACGTCATTTAGTGACTTAAGAGTATGATGATGTAGACGGTAAAAAATACCTCTGTAAACTTGCAAGAAATTCGCCTGCAAGGAGAAGTCGCTCACACAATTCACCAGCACGGGCCTGAGCCGCACGGTCGTCAAACGCACTCATGTCTATTTAGTCCCAGGTTCGCCTGAAAGATCGGCTCGCCCGCACAAGTCAAGATCGACTAAATAACAGAAATTTGCCTTTTTACAACTCGCCTGACCGGGTCTAAAGTCGGATCCGCTTGCAAACCTCAAGGTCGCCAGTATAGCTGGGTATCCGCTACCCCGCGTGCAGGGGCGGGCTTCCCCACCTCTCTTGACCTGAAAGGAGAAGGCACAGTACTTCAGGACCGTCGAGTGGCCGCTCACAGTACGAGTGATCGGACAGGTGCCAAATCAACCTGAACACTCATAAATGCAGTTCACCTCGCTTGTCAGAGTCAAGAGCTGGATCCGCCGGCATTTAGCAAGCTGTCCAAGCCCACTCGAGTACTGGGCACCCGCTTTCTCACCTCTCATGACCTGAGAGGGGAGAGCACAGTACTCCAGTCCCGTCGAGCAACCGTTCACAGTACGAGTGATCGGACAGACGCCAAATCAACCTATGCGCTCATAAATGCAACTCATCTCACCAGTCCAAGTCAAGAGCTGGATCCACCGGTGCACAGTAGACTGGCCAAATCCACTCGAGTAGTGGGCAGTCGCTGCCTCACATACGAGGAGGGGCCTTCCCACTCCTACGTGACATGACGTGAAGCACAACCCCTCGAATGACCGTTCGTAGTACCGATGGGCGGCAAGACATCTCTCAACAGTACATGGTCATATCCCATGATTCAAGGAGTGACCACGCCGTCTCTCCACTATTTAAGAACTTCTTCCAGCCACGAAGAAGAGGTTCAGAACTTCTTCCAGCCACAAAGAAGAGGTTCAGCTGTTTTAGCCATTCAGCGATTCGCTCAGAGTTGAATTAGCTAACTGAACCACTAGCTCTCGATTCCCAATCGGGTCGACGACAAGCTCTCTGCATAACCCTTGCACTGCAGCATCCTCTTCTAGTTCTGAGCCCTAATCGCCGCTGAACTTGGAGACTCGAACTCCATCAACCTGAGCTTCTACTGCGTACTGAAGCTCTCCAGCAACCTCGGTCGAACCGTCTAAGGGAAGCAGACTCGGCACGAGAATCGAGCGAAACATCCTGTAGCTACCGAAAGTCCTAACGTTAAACAAGGAGGGCATTCCCTCCACTTTTGTTATAATTTTGATTGATTAGTTTGTAATAAGCTATTCTTATTAATACAAACAAAGTTTCCTATTTTCAGGAGATCAAAATTTACACCTACAAAAGATGACGACCACAGTGGGAGAAGCTGTTTCTTCAAACGAAATGGTGGTAGCTCAGTTCGACGAGGTTGCTATTGGGACGATTGTGGAGTCCCTAGAGATCAAGTTTGACCAAGCCAAGTACAAGGAGTACTTGTCTTCTTCCTCCTCTGGTGGTGATGCATCTCGCAAACGCCACAGAGTTACGCGCAAGGGCCGACCTTAATTGGTCAAAGCCTCCGCGCCTGAAGGCTCCACCTGAGTCTCGACGGAGGGACCTGCTCCCTCCAAATCGATCAAGGCCGAGCTAGGGCGAAAGCCTGTCAGATGGGTTGCCAAACGGCCCTCACAGATACCTGCCCCGGAAAGAATGGCAGTTCATTCTGACGTAGACTGTACTGCCACAGCCCACGCTGACGCTCTCTTCTCTAAAAGAGCTCACCAACGGCGACGGCAGACACTCTCCAGACAGGAGGCCCGAGCTTTCATCTCGTACAACGGCCTGAACTATTATAAAGACTCGAAAAATGTTAGACGAGCGGACAACTCGCCCGACGCCGGGAGGCTCTCCAAATCAGAAGCGCTAGCCGTGAAGGATAGGGCCGCCCGCTCAGGTGGACTTCGCTTCTCAGGTCACATCCCTGATGCGAATAAACCACCCTGAGCGAACGAACATATCAGAATAGGCGAACCCCTAAGGGCTGGCGAGCCTCTCCATGGCCCTTTGGGGGATAAACGTAAAGGCAAAGCGGTAGGCGACGCCTCGCAAGCCCGCCCGCACGAGCGAGGGGTCGAAACTCGCCTACACACTGGAGTTCGGCCAAACACGAAAACTCGCCCGTCAAGGCGAAATCGCCCAACTCCAGCGCTAAAACATTCCACTCAGCGTACATCCAAAGCTCTCTCGTGAGATCACCCGGGCGATCCTTCTGATGCTGGGGGTTGTCGCCAACCGCCCACAGAGGACCTCCGGGGATACCTAACTCATAAACACACCATACATGAGGCGAATCCTCAGTGCCACTGCGAAAGGCTCATCCAAACAGTACTCGCCGACTGTCAATGTATAGGAATGGTGAAGCCTTCGGTGTTCGAGAGACTTTCTCGATAGCCTTCTCGACCAAGGCCCTCCCGTCGAAAGCGTCGTCACCAAAAAGGATGCGCCACTGATGATCTAGAGCTCCCGTCCGCTACAATCAATATGACGGACAGGGGTAAGGCGATACTTTCCGACTCTCCAGATTCGAACTCCGTCCTGGGGCCTAATCCTCGGCTTGTTCAACACGGACAAGATGGTATATACTAGCGTACCCGTAGTCGCAAGGGGGTAAGCATCGGGTTTGATTACTCCACCTTAGCACCTCCCTCCTACGGCGAAGACGAGGTTCACTCGACGGCAGCCATGTCTCAAACCTCGCGCTCAAGTCAAGACGCACTGGCAATGGTACATATGACTGAACTCGCCCATGAACAGACGGTGGCCCAAAAGCTTGAGGAGCAATAGACAACCATCGATTCCCTAAGAGAGATGATGGAACAACTTATGAACAAGAAGAAGAGGAAGAAAAGAACCCAGCACACCTTACCCGGCGAACTGGGGATAAGGAGTGGGTATCTCCCCATCGCCCAGCGACTGAGACAAAAGATAACAGTAATCCACAATCCGATTACTCTTCCAAGACATCACTAGGAACATCACATACGGGGGGTAGCACCCACGACAAGAGGTTCGACGAGTTCCAAAACCAGCTCAACGCGTTGAAGCTTCAACAGAACAGGAACAAGCTGGGGGTAGTTCGACCCTACCCTGTCGAATGGGATACGGTCCCATACCCGACGAAGTTCAAGCCAATTAGCTTGGTACAATTCGACGGCAAGGGCTCGCCCTCACAACACATTTATTATTTCATGGCACAGACTAGATTCCTCACGGGGAACGACGCTATTCTCACTCGGCTATTCATTGGGACCCTCAAGGGGGGGCTTTTGAATGGTTCCGCAAGTTAGAACCCGGCTCGATCAAGTTATGGGCCGACGCTGAAAGGCTCTTTCTGGCTCGCTTCTTCGATGACGACACAGAGGTGTCAATGGCCACCCTCCTCTGTTTGCGGAAAAAGTTGCTGTTTTCATTGCTGCATTCATTACAACTTCAATCGTTACAATGAAATAAAAGGATAGCCTTTTTATAAGGCCTTTACACAATGAAAACAAAAGAAAAGCAACTCCTTTCAAACAAACGCAAGATCTGTTTATCATCTCTTGCTTGCGTGGGTCTTTGGCCTGTGACGGGGATGTAGATATCCGTGGACCGCCGATCGATCAAGATCCGTTCCGGGAGAATCCGGCAGAGTTTCGTTTATCCGCGTGGGATATGGAAACTCTGAACTTCGTCGATCTGCGTGAGATCTCTGAAGTGAAGCTTATGTCTCGGTAAAACGAGGCACTAACTCTTCTTAGTGTCACCGCTAAGGGGCAACACTAAGGGAAAGAAGGGCTGAATGAAGAAGAAGTTGATGAAGATCTCTTGCTCCTCGATCCGGCAGGGCTTCGCCGCTCTCTTTTGAAAACCCCGACTCCTCGCTCCGGCAGGGCTTCGCCGCTTCAAAATTCAGATCTTGCTCAAGGCTAAAACCCAAAAGAGGAGCCAAGCCAAGAGCAAAATCCGGAGCCCCTCACAAAGGAGGCCCTAGGGGCCTATTTATAGGTGAATGAGAGAGGGGGGGGCTGCCTTGAGGACACCCCCTTGGGGGTGTCTTCAGTCATGGCCGAGACACCCCTCGGGTGTTTCGGTCTGGTCCGAGGCTTTGCTGTTGTCCCGCCGTTGTCCCGCCGTTGATTTCTCGTCCGAACTCGGATTTGATTGATTTCGGATGCGTTGGAATTCTGACGGCGAGCTCTGTTGATCCCGATGGTTGGATTATCAGTAGGATGATCGGGACACGGCGGGCGTTGGCCCAATTGCGGTGGTCGCGGGGTTTTCGGCCAATCCATATCCCTGTGATTCTGAGATTTGTTGGCTCACGTAGTTCGTCGGTTCACTTCAGGCGCTCACCGACGTCATTTGAACTCTTGTGAACCGGGTAGTGACGTTCAGTCGTCGCTCGTTGACACTGAGCTGTGGGCGGGGACCTATCGGCAATTTTTGATGCCTACATCCTCGCCGAAAAACAACAAAAGTCAGAGTTAGTCAACGACTTCGTGAAGAGGTTCCAGAACCGATCAGTCCACTATCGGGACCAAGTTTCCGAATCCACACTAATCGAGATGTGCCGTAATAATCTCTCAATCCATATTCTATCCAAAGTGGAAGGAGCTTGTTCATCAGGGCGAGCAAGTAGAAAACATGATCAAGTGACTAGAGGCCGAAGAGCCGTAGCCTAAGAAAGAAACTGCGGAACCGGCCGTGCCAAAGAATCCCCCTCGAACAAGGGGGAAAGAGATTATGGCCGTCGACTCCACCCCGGCACCAAAGGCTTCTCAAAGGCCGAAGCCCAGATAGTTTGAACAATGCCCCCCGCGGCAATATGACTTCAAAGAGGATCAAGTGGTGGCGACATTCGATACTCTACTCAAGAGCGGTCGAATTAAATTACCAGAAGCCGCGAAGCCTGAGGAGGCGAACAAAACCAATGATCCGCGTTATTATGCCTACCACAGATTCCTGGGCACCACACGACTAAGTGTTACGTCCTCAAGGATAAGCTCTAGGCCCTCTACGATGCGGGGGTCCTAAAGAAGGAGAAGGTCCAAAAGCAGGTGACCACGAATATGATCACCTTGAGCTTTGGAACAGATCTCCCGGATGTCCAAGCTCCGGCACGGATAATTCCTATCCCCAAAGCAGTCCTGAAGATCACCAATGATGACCCTCATAATCAGCGAGGGAAGGGTTTAGTCCCCTAGACTCTACCATCGGGTCAGGTAATGTGGGTCCATCCGGACCTCCTCAACGATGAACAATGGAATACGAAGCCCTCGAAAGAGGCCAAGGGAAAACATTGTAACGTCGTCTCCGCCATCCTAGGTAGGAAAAAGACAGCAATGACCGTCCTGACCGACTCTGAAGAGGAAACCACTGTCCTCGTCACGAGAGCAGGGAAGGAATTCGCTAAGGAATACCCCACGAGGGCGGTAAACCCGGCGGGACCTCCCACAAGGCCAGTCACGACAACCCCTCCCAATCCGAACAGGCCAAGCTCAAGCCGTCAACCTTTCCGGTTCAATGTGCTCGCACAGCTGAAAGGCATCCCCACGCGAATTACCATGTATGACCTCCTACGGCTATCCAGGCCTACCCGGGAAGCCTTACAAGAGGCGTTGGCCGACTCAGAGGCCTTCTCCACCCACTTCTCGAGGGAAGAGGATACAGAGCAGGAATGCGCGACATGTTGCAAAACCTCCGAGAGACGGGTCCCGTGCATCACTTTCACTCCTGAGGACATGCTCATCAAGAGCATGTCTCATGACCGACCCTTGTACTTCACGGGGTACGTCGGCTCGTCTAAAGTGGATCTAATTTAGGTCGACCTAGGTTCCGCATTGAGCATTGTCCCCCTGAAATTGATCAAACACCTAGGGATATCACCAAAGCGTTTGTCCACGACTACCACAACCATCTTTGGCTTTAATGTCACGGGGACTCGGCCGCTCGGCAAAATCCGCCTGAAATGTTGAATAGGCGACATGAAGACGGAGGTGACCTGCTACGTCATCAACGCCGAGCCTTCCTACAACATACTCTTAGGACGTCCGTGGATCCATGGCAACCGAATAGTCCCATCCACGTTGCACCAATGCCTGAAGTATGTGGACGATTACGAGCAAGTGAAGACAGTAGTGGCCGACAAGCAACCCTTCAAAGGCGTCGAAAACTACTTTACAGATTCTCTGCTGTACTAAGACCCCGACGAGCCACTGGTCGAAGAACTGGAGAGTGGCAACGAGGCAGATAGCGAACCTGAGTATGGTGACAGCCTAATCCTGAATAACTTCGAGTCAATTATAATCGGTTACGAAAGTCATAATGTAACCAATGCTGTTCAGGCGGAGGAAATTATCATGAATGAGAAGTCCAACTTTGCTTATTTGCCGTCTTGCTCCACATCCGAGGATGATGTGTCCAGTAACCTATGGTCAAAACTCTACAGTGATCCCTCCCTGCACTTGCCGGTATGCTCGTCATACGTTGTAAAAGCACAGCCGATCGAGTCGTTGCAAGTTGTGCTCGTCATGCCTGCCCGGAATAATTATCGAAAAGATGTTATCTTAGGTTGAATCGATCACCTCCTACGCAAACTATGAGATGAATCTGAAGACGAGGACCCCGCGCCTTAGTTTTCACAATACAGTCAAGTTGCAAAGTGCATGATGAGCGACATGGGGTAAGACCTCACTCGTTTAGAGGGTCTGAATTATGGCCGAGGGCGCAAGACGGTCATTCGACTTGCTTACGTACCCAAAGGTAAACCCTCAAATTACTTCAACAGGACTCAGAGGGGCTTAGTCTACTCCTCTTCCTCATCGGATTTGTGCTGTTATGTCAATGAGGATTCCGACTACACATGTTCGGGAGATCGATCGTCGACAACCTCGGCATGGGACTCAGATGTCAGCGTGAGGGATCTATTCGATAACCTTATGGTCAACATGACTACGATGGATCCTACTAAAATGGTGGAGGATGGACAAGTCCCGCTTTATGACAAGACATGGGATCGCCATGTTAACGCCCAGTGGAACAGTCGCTTCGAGCAACGCGAACCACCGACCGAGGACGAAATCTTCCAGGTGAACATGGGGGACGAGGCGAATCCAAAGCCCATATTCATCAGCGGCAGTCTACCTCCCCAGGAAAAAGAGGACCTCATTGCTCTCATACGGGAATACATTGACATCTTCGCATGGAATTACAAGGATATGCCCGGCCTGGATCCGCGGGTCACAACGCATCGCCTCAACGTCAGCCCAGACGCCAAACTAATCAAGCAACAGCAAAGGCGATTCTGCCCGCAAATCATGGAGGCGATTGAGGCTGAAGTGAAGAAACTGATCAAATCCGGCTTCATCAGAGAGGAACAGCATCCTGACTGGGTAGCCGATATTATTCCAGTCCTGAAGAAAAATGGTAAGATCCGTATCTGCATTGACTTCAGGGATCTCAACACCGCATGCCCTAAGGACGAGTTCCCTTTGCCCATCACGGATGTCATCATTAATAACACGTGTAGGTTCGAGAGGATGTCCTTTATGGATGGTTTCTTAGGGTACAATCAAATCAAAATGCACCTTGAAGACGAAAAACACACTTCATTCAGGACTCCCATGGGGGTGTACTGCTATACAGTCATGCCCTTCAGACTCAAAAACGTCGGCACCACCTATCAACGCGCCATGAATACGATCTTTCAGGATTACCTGTGAAAGACGGTCGAGTGCTATGTGGACGACCTGGTCGTGAAGAGTCACTGTAAGGAGGACCACCTCCAAGACTTGCGGGTAATGTTCGAACTCATGAGGACTCATTAACTCAAGATGAATCCTACAAAGTCATTCTTAGGGATTTCTAGCGGAAAATTCCTCGGTTTCGTCGTCATGACAAAAGGAATCCGGATTGACCCAGATAAGGTGCGAGCTATTCAAGAGCTTCGACCGCCCCGAAATCTTAAGGAGCTAAGAGGTCTTCAGGGGCGATTGGCTTACATCCGAAGGTTCATCTCAAATCTTTCGGGCAAGTATCAACCCTTCTCCAAACTAATAAAGAAAGGTACTTCCTTCGTGTGGGACGAGCCTTGTCAAAAGGCCTTTGAGTAGATCAAGGCTTATCTCTCGAACCCGCCTGTCCTTGCGGCGCTAATCTCAGGAAAGCCATTCCTCATCTATATACGGGCTATGAAGCATTCTCTAGGCGCCCTCTTAGCACAAAATGACGACGAGGGCTATGAGCAGGGCATCTACTACCTAAGTAGAACCTTACAAGGCGCCGAACAGCGGTACCCGATGATCGAAAAGGAATGTTTGGCCTTAGTATTCACCATCCAAAAGATGCGGCACTACCTGGTCGGTCAGATAATCCACGTCGTTTCTCGGATGAACCCCATCCGAGTTTTCATGACACAGCCTGTGGCGTTAAATTGGCATTTTGCCAGATGGGCACTCCTAATGTCTCAGTATGATATCCATTTCATGCCACAAAAGTCAGTCAAAGGGCAGGCCATCTGCGATCTTATGGCTAGTCACCCGCTGAGGGCGAAGACTGACTTATTTGAAGATTTGCAAGATGAACCCCCCGAAGTCAACCTGGCTTCGTCACCGGAGATTTGGCAAATGTTCTTCGATGGCGCGTCTCGGGTAGGCACGAGTGGTTCTATTGTTGCAGGAGTGGGGGTGGTCCTCATTTCTCCGCATAACCACGTGTTGCCCTGAGCCTTTTCTTGGACAGAGTCATGCACTAACAATGTGGCTAGTACAATGCGCTACTCATCGGGCTCGAGTTAGCAAAAGAGTTAGGGATAAAGCGTCTTGAGGCTTACGGTGACTCTCAACTCATCGTCAAGTAGGTGACTGGCGAGTACGAGGTTAGAAACGACGATCTGATCCCACTTCACAGAGTGGATATCAAGCTAGTGGGGTCATTTGAGAGCTTCCACATCGAGCACGTGCTATGTTCCAAGAAAACGCATGCGGACGCCCTTGCCTCCTTGGCGGCCAACCTGGCCCAGCCACTAGGGATGATCCAATGGGTCACAGTGGCGAGCCGAAAGCTCTTTCAACTAAAAGATGTTCTAGAAGTGAACGCCACCCATCAAGTCTCGGATCAGCCCGATCTGGAGGACTGGCGTCTCCCGATCATCGATTACGTTCTATACGGCATGTTGCCTGAAGACGCAAGGGAACGAGAGTCTGTCCGACGATGTGCATCGAGGTTCTACTATGATTCGACCACCAAAACATTGTATCAGAGATCGTACGACAGCTTGTTACTTCGATGTCTTTTGGAGGCAGAAGCACAGGAAGCTCTGCGCGAAGCCCACGACGGCGTTTGCGGGGCTCACCAGCCTGGACCCAAACTTTAGGATCGGCTGCGGAGGATAGGCTACTTTTGGCCTGGGATGGTTAGCGACGTACGTTTACGCAAAGCGCTATCACGAATGCCAAATCCATGCCAACTACATGCATTAACCTCCCGAAGACCTACACCCGACGATAGCGTCAGGGCCCTTCGAAGCATGGGGGATGGACATAGTCGGGCTAATATCCCCGCCATCGACGAAAGGTCATCATTTCATCCTCGCGATCACTGACTACTTCTCTAAGTGGGCCGAAGCCGTCCCCTTAAGAGAGGTCAAGACTAATGACGTGATCAAATTCATCAAGTACCATGTCATATACCGATACGGGGTACCTCGACGTATTATTCATGACAATAGCAGGCAATTCGTCAGCCATGCATTCACCAGGTTTTGTGACAAGTTCCGAATACAGAACCTCTACTCCACGGCCTATAACCCTTCAGCAAATGGCTTGGCTGAGGCCTTCAACAAAACAATCATTAAGATCTTGACCAAGCTGACTTCCACTAGCGAACGCGATTGGAATGAAAAACTGGGGGAGAGCTTATGGGCATATCGCACAACGGTTCGCACACCGACTGGCAACACGTCCTACTCATTGGTATACGGCTGTAAGGCCGTGTTGCCATTAGAGATTCAAATTTCATCCCTCCGCGTCACCCTAACAACGGGAATGACGGCTGAGGACAATCACCAACGACGACTCGCGGAGCTCGAAGCGTTGGACGACAAATGACTAGAAGCTCAACAACACATTGAGTTCTATCAAGCCCGAATGGCCAAGGATTTTGACAAGAAAGTCAGACGCCAAACCTTCAAAGAGGGAGAACTGGTACTAGCCGTTCGCCGACCGATGATTCTCACCTCCAAGAAGAAGGGTAAATTTCAACCCAAATGGGAGGGACCATTCGTGGTAGAGACAGTCTATTCGAACGGAGCCTACCGCCTCGTCAAGCCAAACGGCGACAAGATCATGATGCCCATCAATGACAAATACTTAAAGAAGTACTACCCTTAGTTCTCCTTCAAACTCCCACGAGTGCATGAGTCTAAACTGGTCCTCACCACCCTCTAACTGGTACACGAGGCTAAACTGTTCCTACTTCATATACTTTGACGGGAAACCCTATATGAGACGCTATTAACAGCGCTCTTAAGGCATGACCTAGGTCGCTGATTGGTCCAACTTCCTTACAGTCGGGATTAGTGTAATTTTCTCACGTTAATTGTTACCTCTGACAAAACCAACTTACTAGTTCTCTTCAATAGGATAGTAAGTCCACAGAGTTGCTCAAATCGCAACAAGCCCCCACTGTCATGTTAACACCAAACCTCTGACAAAAATCAATTCGCCAATCATCTCCAATAGGATGGTGAGCCCACCAAAGTCGCTCACATCGCGACAGACAATTCGGTTATGTTAACTATCACCTCTAACCAAATCAACTTGTCAATCCCTCCTAATGGGATGATAAGTCCTCATAGTTTCTCCGATCACAACAAAACCTCATCAGGTTAATGATCACCTCTGATGATCGGTGACATTATTCCTATGAGTAACATAGCCTAAGTAATAACCTACCATGCGACGTGTTATTACTTCGGTCAATAGTCACACTCCTACGTCCCTGAACTACTTGACCTATTTCGGATATTCTAACACTCCCTTAGGATAACCGACGGGTAGAAGCCTACCATGCGATGGCTTCTACGGCAATCGATCGTTACATTCCGACATCCCTGAGCGATTCGATTATCATCTACGTCATCGCCCACCCGTACGGCGACAATTATCAAGGGCGGTTCGACAGATGACATGTTCCACTGGTCCCCCAAACAACAACTCGCTAAATGGCGAGTAAAAGTTGTGTTCTTCAGTTGGTTGCAAGCAACTGCTCTTTGTTTCGACCTAAGTGTTACCCTCGGGTCGCAACGTGAAAGTCGGAGTTAATCCGACCCCACGTAGCGAGCAACCAAGAGCAGAAAAGGAGCCTAACGACTAAGTCCAAAGCAGGATAGTCGAAGGCTCGCCATGTTACTGAGAACGGCGTGAGTAGCTCAACTCAAGCACCAAACAGCGCAAGCGAATCCAACATGAGGATCAAACACAGATCAAGCGCATGCCAAACATAGCAAGAAGAACAAAATGCAGGGCAGTAAAAAGGCAAAGCCAAAATATAACAGACTATTACGAGCCAAACTTACATAAAGTTTTGAGAGTTTAAATGCGTCTAGCATTGACAAAATTACAAAACTATGTTCGGTGAACGGTGGGATACACTACATCAATTTCAAGAGGCTGAATTTGGCGATCTTCACCTTGACAGCGACGAGCTCTGCCGCCTGTCTAGCGCGAGTCTCCACCTCCTACCTCCGTAGGAATCTGACGAGGGCAGCATCGCCATCCTCTTCCTCCTGGCGAAGAAGTTGAAGCCCCTCTGCGACCGTTTCGACAGCATGGCTGAGCCGCATCTTCTCGCGCTCAAGCTCCCGCAGCCTCGCCTCGTCTTTGAGAGACCCAGCGTGTATGATTATCAATGTGTATTGCTATCTTTCAGGATAACCCACTAAAGTGATCAATTAATTTGGGTTAATGGGTATTTAAATAAATCATGGGGTTATATGTGCAGATATCAAGTTGTAATTGTGATTTAATGAGGGGCCAAATTGCAAATGTACAACATCTATAAATAAGGGGTTATGGTCTCTAATCTGGGATAACATTCTCTAATTTTCTTCACCCCCATCTAGAGAGAAATTTGGCTAGAGAAACCCTAAGGTTAGAAGATCCAAAAACACATCTCAAGTTTAATCCATGGATTCAGGTATAAGCTTCCGCTCTTTTCTTTTGATTCTTATAAATCTCTTTGAATTAATCATAGCTTTATGGTTTAGATCTCAAGTTTTTTATAAGATCAAACAAGTGGTATCAGAGCCACCTTGATTTGTTTTAAGAGATTAAGATTAAAATTATGATTTTTGATCTTAATTGTTTTGGATTAAGTTTTTGTCCACGGATGAACAGTAACGAATTTTTTTTTCCGGATGAACAGTAAATTATTTTTTGGATGAACAGTAAAGTATTTTTCAGATGAACAGTAAAATTTTTAAACTTTTTGGGATTTTTTCTATGATTTTTCTTGGATCTGGATCAAGAAAACCCTTTTTTCGATTCTGGATCTGTTTTAAAATAAAATGGAGAAATTCTTTTGGATCTATTTTGTTTTAGTCGCTGATCCCGTGCTCCTCGCCGAAGAAGTGTTGCTGGCGGCCTCGCTCTCAACTTCGACGGCGACGGCGACGTTTGGAAACCCTAGGGTTTCGACCTTTGGGTGCAGGAACAATGGCGGCGGCGGTTTTAGATTTAACCCTCTAAGGGTTCGTGCGTGAAAACGTGTGAGAATTAAGGAGGTGGTTACCTCAAATTTTGGCGAAGCTGAAAGCTTCAAACGAACTTCGCGTTCGTTATCAAGTGAGCATCGCACTCAAATCAAACGAACCTCACGTTCGTTCTAAGGTGAGCCTCGTGCTTAGTTCTATGGTGAGCCTCGCGCTCAGTTCTAAGGTGAGCCTCGTGCTCAATTTAAACGAACTTTGCGTTCTTTCTAAGTTGAACCTCGCGCTCAGTTCTAAGGTGAGCCTCGCGCTCAATTTAAACGAACTTCGCGTTCGTTCTAAGGTGAGCCTCGTGCTCAGTTCTCAGGTTAGCCTCGCGCTCAATTTAAGTCGAACCTCGCGTTCGTTCTCAGGCGAGCCTCGTGCTTCATTCAAACGAACCTCACGTTCGTTCTCAAGTTGAACCTTGTGTTCATTTTCAGTCGAACCTCGCGTTCATTTTTCAAACGAACCTCGCGTTCGTTCTCAAGTTGAACCCTGTGTTCGTTTTCAGTCGAACCTCGCGTTCATTTTTTTAAACGAACCTTGCGTTCGTTCTTAAGTTGAACATCACGTTTATTTTCAACGAACCTTGCGTTCGTGTTTAAGTGAGTCTCGTACTCAATACAGACGAACCTCGCGTTCGAAGTCAAGCGAACTTCGTGTTCACTATGGTTAAGCCTCGGCTTCTCATATTAAATTATGGGTACACTTTGGTATACTTAATTTATTCAATTAAGTTATGGGCCCTATTTAAACTATGGAAATTTAAATTAATTTGGTTTTTAATCAATTATTTAATTTAAATATTATGACACTAAGGTATTAAGGTTGTCTCTCACTCTAATTGATTAATTAAAACAAGAAGTTGCCAAAATAACCTCTCTTGTGTAGATTGTTCATGAGGAATGTGAGATGTTTATGTGTATGCTTTCGTTTAAATATTTAATCAGCCCAAAGGAAGGTTAATATTTATTTAGACTGTATACACATCTGCGATGATAAGCGTGTGATAATTATAAGGTTTACATGTGAATAATGAATCGATCCAAAGATAGTTTCCTTATTTGACATGAGTTATTGTCAATGTTTGATCATTGCAACAAGGTATCACTTACAAGTTAATATTACTATCCAAAGACTTGATATTAATGTTGTGCCAAATATCTTGGATGGGATTCGTCATTATTTGAATTTTATTGATTACTAATTATGGTTATTGATGTGAGCATTTTGTTTTATTTCAGCTAATGCATCTGCTGCAACAATATCTTCTAACATTAACTCAATTCCCATGTTAAATGGGACAAACTTCAAGGTTTGGAAAGAAAACATATTAATTGTTCTTGGCTGCATGGATCTAGACCTTGCATTAAGAATTGAACAACCCCAACCTCTCAATGCGGATAGCACTCCTGATGCAAAGAAGGAGTATGAGAAGTGGGAGTGTTCAAATCGCATGAGTCTTATGATCATTAAGCGCGGCGTTCCGGAAGCCTTCAGGGGCATAGAATCCGAAGGGATTACTAAGGCTAAAGATTTCCTTGTCGAAATTAAGAAGCATTTTGCGAAAAACGATAAGGTAGAAACAAGCACGCTCTTAGCTCGCTTGATTTCAATGAAGTATAAGGGCAAAGGAAATATCAGGGAGTACATTATGGAAATGTCTCATATTGCTTCAAAGCTTAAGGCACTTAAACTCGATCTTTATGATGAGTTATTGGTGCATCTGGTTTTGTTGTCTCTTCCTGCACAATTCAATCAGTTTAAGGTCAGTTATAACTGCCAAAAGGAGAAATGAACTCTAAATGAGCTCATTTCATACTGTGTGTAAGAAGAAGACAGGTTGAAGCAAGATAAGACAGAAAGTGCTCATTTGGCCTATGCCTCTAAGGATAAAGGCAAGAAAAGGAAGAATGATAATGAAGCTGCTAAGGGTCCAGTTTAGAAGAAACAACATAAGGATAATCAATGTTGTTTCTTCTGTAACAAGCCTAGACATGTAAAGAAGGATTGTATAAAATATCATGCCTGACGTGCTAATAAGGGTACGTTCCTTACTTTGGTCTGTTCTGAGGTTAATTTAGCTTCAGTACCTAGAAACACTTGGTGGTTAGACTCTGGTGCTACTACTCGCATAAGTGTTTCTATGCAAGGTTGCCTGAGCTACCGAAAGCCAAGTGATGTTGAAAGACACATCTTTGTGGGCGACGGACAATCGGTAGATGTGAAAGCAATTGGGAACTTTAGGTTGTTGTTAGGAACTGGTTCTTATTTGTATTTGAAAGATACTTTTGTAGTACCGTCTTTTAGATGAAATTTGATTTCTGTTTCTGTATTGGAGAAATCAGGTTATTCTTGTTCATTTGGAAACAGTCAATTCAGTTTATCTTTTAATTCAAATATTATGGGAACCGGTTACTTGAGTACTTATGACAACCTATATTTGCTTGATACAATTGCTTCTTATAATGAATCCTTGCATGTGGAATCACGTGGTACTAAGCATAAATTAAATAAGGAAAATTCGGCGATATTATGGCATAAGCTCTTGGGTCATATATTAAAAGGTAGAATTGAGCGTCTTGTGTCTGATGGCATTTTGGATTCCCTTGATTTTTCAAACTTCGACGTATGTGTTGAATGTATTAAGGGAAAACAGACCAAATTTAAGAGATTAGGTGCCAACAGATCTTCGGATGTCTTAGAATTGATACATACGGATATTTGTGGGCCATTCCCTAAGGAATCCTGGAATGGTCAATAATATTTTATATCATTCATAGACGATTACTCACGTTACGGGTATCTATATCTTATTCATGAAAAATCTGAGTCTCTAGACATGTTCAAAGCCTATAAAGCTGAAGTTGAGAATCAACTCAATAGAAGAATTAAAACCGTTAGATCTGACCGTGGTGGTGAGTACTACGGCAGATATGATGGTTCAGGTGAACAACGTCCAGGACCATTTGCTAGATACCTAGAGGAATGCGGTATCGTCCCACAGTACACCATACCGGGTTCACCTAGCATGAATGGTGTAGCTGAAAGACGAAACAAGACTCTTAAGGATATGTTAAGAAGTATGAAGCTCATTCTTCTTTACCAGAGTCACTCTGGGGAGAAGCACTTAAGACAGCAGCTTACATTCTGAATAGAGTACCAAGTAAAGTAGTTGCTAAAACACCTTATGAGCTT
This sequence comes from Asparagus kiusianus, assembly GCA_022839385.1. NCBI lineage: Eukaryota > Viridiplantae > Streptophyta > Magnoliopsida > Asparagales > Asparagaceae > Asparagus > Asparagus kiusianus. Next base: position 79,239 of record BQKN01065953.1, on the reverse strand, counting down.
TGGACTGGTCGAAAGCCCAGTTTAAAGCACTTACATATTTGGGGATGTCCAGCTGAGGCAAGGTCTTATAGGCCAAATGAAAAGAAATTAGACTCTAAAACAGTTAGCAACTACTTTATTGGATACTCTGAACGCTCTAGGGGCTATAAGTTTTATGATCCCACACTAAAGAATATTTTTGAGATAGGAACAGCAACATTCTTTGAGGATGTTGAGTTTTGGGGGAGAAATAAGGTTAGAGACATTAGTTTTGAGGAGGAATTAGCTTCAGAACAAATTCATACAGTTACTTTTGACAATATTCAGGTTCCTATACCTGTTGTTGCTCAAGAAGTAAATTTGGAACCTCAAGATGATAATGTTGAACAACTCCCTGTTCCAGAAGAACAAACTCAACAACCTCAAGAACCAGTGCCATTAATGAGATCCACGATAGAAAGGAGAAATGCTATTTCGGATGATTATATTGTATTTCTTCAAGAACATGAGGAAAGTAGTGGAATGTTGGAAGATTATCCAATTAACTTCTCTCAGGCCATGAAAAGTTCTAACTCTCAATAGTGGATTGATGCCATGAATGAAGAGTACAAGTTTATGCAAGACAATAAGGTTTGGGAACTTGTCCCATTGCCAGAAGGTACAAAACCAATTGGTTGTAAATGGATTTTTAAAACCAAGCGGGATGCAAATAGTAATGTGGAGAGGTATAAGGCACGTCTTGTGGCTAAAGGCTATACTCAAAAGGAAGGCATTGATTATACAGAGACTTTCTCTCCAGTTTCATCGAAAGACTCTTTCAGAACAATCATGGCACTTGTTGCCCATTATGATCTTGAGTTACATCAGATGGATGTTAAGACTGCATTTCTTAATGAAGACATTGATGAGATGATTTATATGGTGCAACCAGAAAACTTTATGTCAGGAGACCCAAAGAATATGGTCTGTAAATTAAGGAAATCCATCTATGGACTCAAGCAAGCTCCTCGTCAATGGTATCATAAGTTTTAACAAATAATTATCTCGTTCGGTTTTGAGATGAACATTGTTGATGACTGTGTATATCACAAGTTCAGTGGGAGTAAGTATATCTTTCTGGTTCTGTATGTCGATGACATATTGCTTGCCACTAATGATATAGGCATGCTGCACGAAACCAAGAGATTTCTATTAAAGAATTTTGAGATGAACGATCTTGGGGACACATCTTTTATATTAGGAATCCAGATACATCGAGATCGCTCTCGGGGTATTCTTGGATTATCACAAAAGAGCTATATCGATAAGGTACTTAAAAGGTTTGGCATGCAAGACTGCAGACCAGGAGACACCCCTGTGGCTAAAGGAGACAAATTTAGTCTCAATCAGTGCCCTAAAGGTAACCTTGAAATTCAGGAAATGCAGAAGATTCCTTATGCTTCGGCTGTAGAAAGTCTAATGTATGCTTAGGTATGTACGTGTCCGGATATTGCGTACATTGTTGGGATGTTAGACAGATACTTAAGCAACCCTGGTATAGATCATTGGATAGCAGTCAAAAGGGTTATGATGTATCTTCAGAAAACAAAAGATTATATGCTCACATACAAAAAATCAGAACAGCTGGAGGTCAATGGGTACTCTGATTCTGATTTTGCTGGATGCTAAGATAGCAGAAAGTCTACATCAGGCTACATTTATATGTTAGCAGGAGGAGCTATATCATGAAAAAGTGTCAAACAAACACTTGTAGCTTCCTCCACTATGGCAGCAGAATTTGTAGCTTGCTATGAGGCATCCAATCAGGGAATATGGCTGCGAAACTTTGTCACGGGACTGTGCATTTTGGAAAATATGGAAAGACCACTAAGGTTATATTGTGACAATAAATCTGCAGTAATGTATTCCAATAACAACAGAAGCTCAACTAAGTCAAAACATATTGACATTAAGTTCCTGGTTGTGAAAGAAAGGGTACAGAGTGGACAGATATCCATAGAGAACATTGGGACAAACTCCATGATAGCTGATCCTCTTACTAAGGGATTGCCACTCAAGGTCTTTCATGAGCATACTGCTCATATGGGTGTGGTATTATTTGAGGATATCATGATTTAGTGGGAGTTTGTAATTGTGGTGTTTTATGTTTGGTTGTATTGTCTGATCAAAATAAAGTATTCAGTTAAGACACTCTGTTACATTATGTTTGGTTTTGACCTCACTAAAGGAGGACCAGTTAAAAATAGACATGTACTGATCACATTGCATGTAATTTTCATGCTGCACATCTATGTTTGATCTATGTCGTTTGATTGTATTGGTATATGTGACCATTGATGGGTCGAGTCACGATAAATGTGACGAAGGCCGCTTTGATCCTATATTGATATAGTCAATGGTCGAGATTGTTCGGAAATACCTTTTCAGTGATAGCAGTTTTTGAGCTCATGAGGTTATACACAATTTAATGAATCATATGGTGCCCAAATGGGAGATTGTTGGATTTAATCTAATAAATCTATTTGTGGGTACATATGATTATCAATGTGTATTGCTATCTTTCAGGATAACCACTAAAGTGATCAATTAATTTGGGTTAATGGGTATTTAAATAAATCATGGGGTTATATGTGCAGATACCAGGTTGTAATTATAATTTGATGAGGGGCCAAATTGTAAATGTACAACATCTATAAATAAGGGGTTACAGTCCCTAATCTGGGGTAACATTCTCTAATTCTCTTCACCCCCATCTAGAGAAAAATTTGGCTAGAGAAACCCTAAAGTTAGAAGATCCAAAAACCCATCTCAAGTTTAATTCATGGATTCAGGTATAAGCTTCCGCTCTTTTCTTTTGATTCTTATAAATCTCTTTGAATTAATCATGGCTTTATGGTTTAGATCTCAAGTTTTTTTATAAGATCGAACATCACCTTAATACCAGGGGTCCATCCCCATGTAACTGGGCGAGCAGCGTGTGGATCACCAAGCTGGACGTAAACCGAACCCCTAACTACCAGGTTGAGTAACTAAACAGAAAAACCTCAGGCCCCAGTCCCCACCCTTATTTCCCAAAGAGGCCAGGTGAATTTATTTGAGATTTCTCATGGGTTTTGATAGTGGAGTTGGAATCAAGTTGTAAAATTCCTGAAAATTGTGTGTATAAATTTTGAGATATGATTGAATTTTTTTTTTTAAGTTGACAACCATAATAAGGACATAAGACCAAAATTGGGACCAAAATGAAGGCTTCCTTTAATAAGTACTAATGAAAGATAATAGATTAGAAACTCGACTAGGATGGTAGGGTCGATGTCAGTCCATAAATCCTTATTGTCAAATTAACCTTCAAATTGAAATTACTATAAGTCCCACAAGGTCTTACACATTGTTACTTGTACTCTTGATACCATTACTTATAAGAACTGTACACTAGATCATGGTTTCAATAATTTATAGGACTAATTGTGCAACAACCTATAAGATAACAAAATAATCTAAAATACATAATTTTCTCTTTGTAGATATCACACCAGAAGAAATTAAGCAGTACGTAAAACTGATTCAATGCAGTTTTAAAGTTGATAATTGTATTAATACAATATTACAAATGCACTGATATAACATTCGAGTTGTAATATTTGCTTTCAATAATTTGCAATTTTCTAATTCAGATGCGACCTACGTTTTCGTTTCGTATATGATTTTGTTGTGCGCGGTGGAAGCTCAAAACCACACGAACAAGAACGAGATAAATCACAACCAATAAGCCAAATACAATACCACAGGAAGACAAACGAATTTTACGTGGTTCGGCAAGTTGCCTACGTCCACGAGGCAAGGAGGGGGAGTTCTTACTATTAGAAATCAAAAGAATACAAATAGTGTTATAAATCTCACCAATAAACCCTAAAACAAAGCCTCTAAATCTCTTACAACTCTTCCAAAATTGGATGCAACAATTAACCTCTCTCAAAGACTGCTCAAAACGTCCTTGCTTAACCCTAATTAATTAGAATTAAAATTATATATCAACTCAGAGTGAAACGGGTTATAAAACTAATCTCAACTGCAGACCCGACTCACGGTTGACCGCAGAACCACGCGCGGTCGACCAGATCCAACGACCGAGACTAAAAACCCCTACAGGGTTTTGCTGGTCGACCACAAAACCCATCGCGATCGACCGCGAAAAGTCCAGAGACTTTTCTCAATCGTGTGCACGTTTGCAGTCGACTGTCGTGTCATCTGCGGTCGACCGTGAAACTACCAAAATGCCTCTTACTGTTTTTCATGCGGTCTTCATGACTGTGGTCGCCATTTCTTCAGATTTCTTATCGAGTGCTCCGCGGGATTTTTCCAAAAATCAACATTGATTAAGGGTCTGTTTGGTTGCCTACAACAAGTGGGAAATCAAAGAAATGGAAAACTATTTCTAAGAAGAAACGTTTTGGGAGTGTTTGGTTTGCTAAAAAAAAGAAGAAAATCAAAGAAATGGAGATGGGGTGAGATGAGTTATCATCCTATTATAGGATGATGTGAGTGATTTTTTAAGAAAACTTGTTTTGATGTTGTTTGGTTGGTGAAAAAAATAAGGAAATGAATTATAAGAAACTGTTGGCCTTCTTGTTTTGATGATGATTTACAAACAATTTACCACTAATGTTGTTTGTCTAGTGTTTGTGCATTCCTATGTATTATAGACAAACAACGTTGTTGGAGGATGGATGGAATCGAGCCTTAACGATCATATCAAATGGAGGTTGGCGGAATTGTGGAGTGAAGCAACGTCAATTCAAGTTAAAGATCCAATTACAAGTTTCTTCCGCAAAGTTTACCAAGTCATGCTCATTGAAGACCTTCATCAAGCTTGGGTATATTTAGTATAGGTTTATATTATGTGTGTTTAATACTCTAAGCTCAATATCATATACACACACAATATTGGATTTTCTCACAAAATGAGCTATTTTGAGAAAACATTGTGATATTGTTTTATTGACCATGTTTACTTTATATTCATGTGTTATAATATTTATGAAGGCATTTCATAAAGTTTCAATATGTGTTTAAACTCTTTTTGTCAAAAACATGTTCTTAACAAATTCATATTCATGCATGTTTTTACAAAATAATGACTTTTCACAATTAAGAAATAAAATTTGAAAATTTATTTTTGTAACATGTTTGTTTTCATGTTTATAAATATTTTGTAAAGTTTCATCAAGTTTACAATTGATTTGTTATGTTTAATGGAATTTACAAAATCATGTTTTTGTTCGTGCACATGTTCGTGCATGTTTTACAAAACAGATGTGTTTTCATAAATGGAAATTGATATTCAAGAAATTATTTCTTTGACGTGTTCATCTACATGTTTAGAAACTTTTCTCAGAATTTTACTATTTTTGGAGTTGATTTACTGTGCCCAATTGATTTTACAAAATCGTGCATGTCAGCAGATTTTTAGAAACTATATTTCTGTGTTCAAACATTTATTTCTCTCAACTGGGAAATGATTTTTCAGAAATTCTTTCTCTAACATGTTCTTATACATGTCTAGAACCTACCCTCAAATTTTCATAAATTTTGGAGTTGATTTACTATTTTTAATTGATTTTACAGAGCTGTATATACAGTGTTACAGTACCATCGGTCGACCTCGCTACAGTGCGGTCGACCGACGAACTCTCTGGAAAACCCCTCAATTTCTGACCCTGTTCATGGTCGACCGCGATTTTCCTCAGTCGGCCACCGTAGTTCCAACGGCTATTTTTAGAGCCGTTTCAGAGTGGGTTTTTTGGTCTTTTTCTTGGCTTTCTCTTACCTTTGGGGTTTCATATAAATACCCCCTTACCTCAGTTTTTATAGAGAAGCAAGAAATGTTTTAAAGAGTTTTTAATCAAGGGTTTAAGTTGGTTTAAGTGTGTTTATAAGTTTTTAAGCATTTGAGTGTTTCGGTTTGGTGAATCAGTTTTACAAGAGCTTGAGGGGATTATCAATTGTATTTTGGGCATTCAATCCATCTCTCTCTCTCTTGTCATCTAGAGAAGTTTTCCTAAACTCAACTCTAGCTTTTATTTATAATTATTCGTTGATTATCATTTCTATTAAAGCTAGTTTTATATTGAGTTTAGATTTGATTTACTCATTATTACACACACCCACTTTGAGCTTATTGTATTTGCATACATAGTATATTAGGGTTGTGAGAGATTGTAACATTGAGTTGTGCTTAATTGAGTTCTCATCTATTATAGAGAACAAATTTATATTTGTTATATTGTGAGTGGTGTAAGGTTTTCGGTGAGCTAGAAAACCAAGTGTGTTGTGAAGTTTTCGGTGAACTAGAAAACCGATTGTGAGGAGTGACGTTGATCGGTGAGCGTTAAAAACCAACATTGTGAGGTGTAAACGTTATTCGGGTGAGCGTAGAAAACCCGGTTGTGATAGTGGATTTCTCCCCGGGAGTGAGGAGCGGAGACGTAGGACGGAAGGTCCGAACTCCGTGATTATATCTTGTGTTTGAGTGTGCTTTGGCATTTATTTATACTTATGTTTATATTTCTTGTCGCCGTTGTCATTAGCTCATTATTTATATGATTCACTATCTAGTTCATATTGTTTACCCTTGTGTTAGTTTTTATATCATTGCACATACATTGCCTATATCTCTTTGTTAGGATATATCTTGTTGTTCATATTGTTTATCCTAGATTATATAGTTCTATTTTATACTTGCTAGGATAACTTGTTAATTAATTTTAATTGGCATTTAAATCGGATTAGATTAGCATAAGACCCTAATCACCCTCCCTCTAGGGTCTAACAATTGGTATCAGAGCTTGGTGCTCTTTGATTTAAGGTCTAGTCACCTTGAGTTAAATATCCAAGTTATTTTATTGTGCTAATCTTGTTTTGATTGCATTTGCATCTTGTTTGCATACTTTTACAATTTATGGATATGAATGATGCATCTTGTTTAGGCTATGATTCTAGTGTTGCTCCTAGATTAGATAATTTTCCCTATGCCCAATGGTGTGTTAGATTTAAGCTATTTATTAGATCTAAACATTTTGATTTATGGGAAATTATAGATGATGCTTATATTGTGCCCATTTTGGAGAAATCCAAGTGAAATAAAAATGATCATCGAATGTTTACTATGAACAACATTTTGTTAGTATATTTGCAAAATGCTTTTAACTCATCTATGTCTAACAAGTTTGTTCATTTTGATAGTGCTTACACCTTATGAATATTTATTGAAGCACATCAAGGAGACTTGGAGGCGATCCGACAAGCATTAGAGGATCCCGCTTCAAGTTCTAAAGGAGCTTCATGCACACGAGCACTAGGCGATAGCCCTAGTGAGGTTTGCGAGTTCGAACCCGATAATGATTTATCTAGTGATGAACTTGCTTGTGCTAGTGATAAATTATTGCATGCCTACAAGAAATTGCAAAATGATTTCATTGATTTACAAAGCAAGCATGTAATTTTGAAATCCGATCATGTGTCTTTAACTTCTAAGTTTGATACTATTTCTAATAAAAATATGATCCTTAAAGAAAACAATAAAAAATTAAAATTAGATCATGATTTTTTGCTTTCAAACTTTGCCAAGTTAACTCATGATAGAAATAATACCATATTAGAAGTAGAGAACATACAAAATGATACTGCTTCCTTTATAAATAACTATTTATGTTCTACTTCTAAAAGTGCATATGTGCTTAAAAATGAAGACTTGAATCTTATGAAAAAATGCATTTCATCTTTAGATTCAACTTTGAAAATATGCATTGATAACCATAAGAAACTTATGAACAAGTGTGCTAAATCTAGTGCTACAAAATCACCTACATACTATGCACACTTGTATAGCAAAGTTTACAAGTGCTCCATTTGCGGTCGTAAAGGCCATCTAGCTAAATTTTGCTATGATACACACAAACATAAAAATGTTAACGCTCCTTGTGCATCTCATATAGCTTCTTCATCACATGTACACACACATACACCCATTGTTCATCATAAGCATGTTCATGTGTATAGATGTGATCATTATGGTCATTTTGGTCATTTGGCCGAATATTGTTTTGATTTGAAAAAGAAATCTCATTTGCCAAATATTTTTAGTAGACCACATGTTTTTAAATGTGATGTTTGTGGTAGATATGGCCACTTAGGAAAGTTTTGTTTTGATAATGTTTCTCATTTGCAAAATAATTTTAAAAGACCATTCATGTTTGTAAATGTTTCAAATGTTTCCCGTGCACCTTTTAATGGTCAACATAAGCAAATGCTTTATTTTCATTGCACAAATTGCAATCGGAAGGGTCATTTGAGTGATTGTTGCTATGACCGATCCCGTGCACCATATATGTCTAAGAGGGTTCATAACCCTAGGACTTTGAGCTTAAATGATAGGGGTCATGTCCCTAAATCTTGGTACCAAGAGTTCTTGGGTACCAAAACAAATTTAATTTTTAAACCAAGATTTTTAATGTTCTTATTTTTGAAAATTATATCTTAAAATCTTTTGGTTATGAAAACAAATTTTCTTTGATCAAATTCTTTTGTTTTCATGATTATTATTATTGTTTTGATGAGAGGACTACGTTTATATAACCTTCCGGAGTTATTGGGTGTTTATTCCCAGATATTGCTTACCGGATGCTATAATGTTTATATGGGTTGATACTAGCTCAAGAGTTAAATATAATTGCCTCTCTTGATTTTTGAAAATCAATGATGATTTAGTTTTATGTTCTTATATGACTTACTTGTGATTTATGATTTTATTGGTTGATTTGTTTTCATTTGAAAACATTTTGCATGATTCTCACTCTTTTTTTTTTTGATTTCATAAATCTACTATTATACATGTTTTGTTCTTTGATATGAGACACGATTTGTCATATTGATATATTCATATGTGTTCTCATTTTCTTTTTCATATGTGAGTGATATTTAGCATATTCATGTATGCTTGCTCACATGTTTTGCCTTGATCTTTATTGCATATATTCATGAGGCATTTTGATAGGGGGAGCAATCCCTATATCTCTCTATGTGTTATACTCACCCATGCATATTGATAGGGGAAGCTTTCGCTCTCTTAATTCTTCTATCCCCTTTTTGATATTGTCAAAGGGGGAGAAATATTATGAGTATACATTTCCTTGTCTATATGCATGTGAATTATAATTTATATATTCATTTCCCTTCATACATATATTCTTTTTGTAAATTATTTGTCATCATCAAAAAGGGGGAGATTGTTGGCCTTCTTGTTTTGATGATGATTTCCAAACAATTTACCACTAATATTGTTTGTCTAGTGTTTGTGCATTCCTATGTATTATAGACAAACAATGTTATTGGAGGATGGATGGAATCGAGCCTTAACGATCATATCAAATGGAGGTTGGTGGAATTGTGGAGTGAAGCAACGTCAATTCAAGTTAAAGATCCAATTACAAGCTTCTTCCGCAAAGTTTACCAAGTCATGCTCATTGAAGACCTTCATCAAGCTTGGGTAGAAGCAACGTCAATTCAAGTTAAAGATCCAATTACAGGCTTCTTCCGCAAAGTTTACAAAGTCATGCTCATTGAAGACCTTCATCAAGCTTGGGTATATTTAGTATAGGTTTATATTATGTGTGTTTAATACTCTAAGCTCAATATCATATACACATACAATATTGAATTTTCTCACTAAATGAGCTATTTTGAGAAAACATTGTGATATTGTTTTATTGACCATGTTTACTTTATATTCATGTGTTATAATGTTTATGAAGACATTTCATAAAATTTCAATATGCGTTTAAACTCTTTTTGTCAAAAACATGTTCTTAACAAATTCATATTCATGCATGTTTTTACAAAATAATGAGGTTTCACAATTGAGAAATGAAAATTGAAAATTTATTTTTGTAACATGTTTGTTTTCATGTTTATAAATATTTGGCAAAGTTTCATCAAGTTTGGAATTGATTTGTTATGTTTAATGGAATTTACAAAATCATGTTTTTGTTCGTGCACATGTTCGTACATGTTTTATAAAACAGATGAGTTTTCATAAATGGAAAGTGATATTCAATAAATTCTTTTTTTGACATGTTTATCTACATGTTTAGAAACTTTTCTAAGAAGTTTACTATTTTTGGAGTTGATTTACTGTTCCCAATTGATTTTACAAAATCGTGTATGTCAGCAGATTTTCAGAAACTGTATTTCTGTGTTCAAACATTTATTTCTCTCAACTGGGAAATGCTTTTTTATAAATTCTTTCTCTAACATGTTCTTATACATGTCTAAAACCTTCCCTCAAAATTTCATAATTTTTGGAGTTGATTTACTATTTTTAATTGATTTTACAGAGCTGCATATACAGTGCTACAGTACCATCGGTCGACCGCGCTACAGTGCGGTCGACCGACGAACTCTCTTGAAAACCCCTCAATTTCTGACCCTGTTCACAGTCGACCGCGATTTTCCTCGGTCGACCGCCGTAGTTCCAACGGCTATTTTTAGAGTCGTTGCAGAGTGGGTTTTTTGGTCTTTTTCTTGGCTTTCTCTTACCTTTGGGGTTTCATATAAATATCCCCTTACCTCAGTTTTTATAGAGAAGCAAGAAATGTTTTAAAGAGTTTTTAATCAAGGGTTTAAGTTGGTTTAAGTATGTTTATAAGCTTTTAAGCATTTGAGTGTTTCGGTTTGGTGAATCGGTTTTACAAGAGCTTGAGGGGATTATCAATTGTATTTTGGGCATTCAATCCATCTCTCTCTTGTCATCTAGAGAAGTTTTCCTAAACTCAACTCTAGCTTTTATTTATAATTATTTATTGATTATCATTTCTATTAAAGCTAGTTTTATATTGAGTTTAGATTTGATTTACTCATTGTTACACACACCCACTTTGAGCTTATTGTATTTGCATACATAGTATATTAGGGTTGTGAGAGATTGTAACATTGAGTTGTGCTTAATTGAGTTCTCATCTATTGTAGAGAACAAATTTATATTTGTTACATTGTGAGTGGTGTAAGGTTTTCGGTGAGCTAGAAAACCAAGTGTGTTGTGAAGTTTTCGGTGAACTAGAAAACCGATTGTGAGGAGTGACGTTGATCGGTGAGCGTTAAAAACCAACATTGTGAGGTGTAAACATTATTCGGGTGAGCGTAGAAAACCCGGTTGTGATAGTGGATTTCTCCCCGGGAGTGAGGAGCGGAGGCGTAGGACGGAAGGTCCGAACTCCGTGATCATATCTTGTGTTTGAGTGTGCTTTGGAATTTATTTATACTTATGTTTATATTTCTTGTCGCCATTGTCATTAGCTCATTATTTATATGATTCACTATCTAGTTCATATTGTTTACCCTTGTGTTAGTTTTTATATCCTTGCACATACATTGCCTATATCTCTTTGTTAGGATATATCTTGTTGTTCATATTGTTTATCCTAGCTTATATAGTTATTATATTTCATACTTGTTAGGATAACTTGTTAATTAATTTTAATTGGCATTTAAATCGGATTAGATTAGCATAAGACCCTAATCACCCCCCTCTAGGGTCTAACAGAAACCTATTTCTTATAATATGTTGTTTTCTTTTGTTTGGTTCATTCTTAAAAATAAGAAAATAGATGAGATGAGATGAGTTATCATTATATTATTGGATGATGTGACACACACTTATGGAAATTGTTTTCCTAGCTTTTTGGGAGGAAATGTATGGAAATAAAATGTTAGTGAGATGAGATGAGTTGTCACCATCTTATTGGATGATGTGAGTGATTTAAAATGATGAGATGAAATGAGTTGAGTTATGTAGTGGATAAAAATAATATTTTATTAGATGCGGTGGATGAGTTATTAGATGAAAATAATATTTTATTAGATATGGTGGATATGATAGATGAGTTGTTGGATGATAATAATATTTTATTAGATGTGCTGGATGAGTTGTTGGATAAAATATTTTATTAGATGTTGTGGGTAAGTTTTAGGGATGAAAATAGATGAAATTGTATTTTTTGAGTTTTTTTGGCTTTCATTTCTATTTCTTGGTTTTTTAGGAAATAACCAAACAGGCCCTAATATCCCTCTATAGATTTCTCTGCCACGTGGCAGCAACAGAAACAACAGTATAGCTGAGCGTATCTAAGGATTGGACAAGGACCAATGAACTTCACCCTATTCGACATCAGCCTCATCCACTACACCACCCTCACTTCCCTTGTATAAACCTCTCTCCTCTTTTAGTCTCCATCTCCTCTAACTTATTCAAGAGCTCTGTAATTCATTCTATAATCTCAAGCTCAAAATCCAATGGTAGCCTCTGCATCCTCTTTCGTTGGCCAGGCCGCTCTTAAGACCCCCAACAAGCTTGCTCGCAAGGTGGGACCCACTAGCAATGGCTGCTTCTGTTGGGGATTTGAAATAATCAAATCAAATCCGTACCCTTCTGGATATTATGTTTGAGAGTTGAGCAAGAAAGAAATTCTCCATAAATCAAAGATAAAAACTTGTAGGAAAGTAAACAAGAAAGAACACACCAGATTTAACGAAGTTCGACAACGTGCCTACGTCCTCGGGAGCCACACCACACAATTCTTTAATTACTTGAAGAAGATTATAATGCTTGCAATTGGCCTCTCTCTCTCTCTAATATTTATAATCTCAAAGAGCCCTCAAAACTTTCTTTTTTTGGTGCTCTTTTTCTCTCTTAAACCCTAAAGAGACGTGTTTCTATTTATAACAAAACACAATCCTAAACAGATTAGGATTCTAAAACGAGTCTGCCACACTCTGGTGTGGCAGACACCACACCCATGGCAGACATAGCAGACTCTGCGACACCAGGGTGTGGCAGACACCACACCCATGGAAGATAGGGTAGATTCTACCACACCAGGATGTGGCAGACACCACACCATGGCCTGTCTTAAATTTTCATACGATTGTTAATTTTAATTCTAGGTTTGGGTCTCCACTCTCAAGACCAACAATCTCCTACTTGGAGATTAAACCATCATCAATGAGCTCTTCCGAACTCCGCCTTCTTCGCAAGCATCTTCACCTACTTGGAAAAATCCATTCTTGTAATCATCAACATCCCGGCGATCTTGCCGATCCTCGTAGTGTGGCTCCGCCTTCGTCTTCTACTCGTGAAGGCCAACTGAAGTTGCGCACAACTCCAATTTCTCAATGGTGACTATCTTCGTCAACATATCCGTCGGATTTTGACTCTCCAAAATCTTTATTAAATGTAACTTTCGGTCTTCAACTAGCGAGCATATAAAATTGTATTTGACGTCGATATGCTTCGTTCTGGCATGATATACTGAATTCTTGGCAAGATGTATAGCATTATGGCTGTCACAATAAAGAACTCCTCTCTCTTGCTTCAAATCCAACTCTTCCAAGCACCCGTTCAATCAGATCATCTCCTTGCTTGCTTCGGTCACCATGACATACTCAGCCTCGGTTGTAGATAAAGTCATAATCTTCTGTAGATAAAGTCATAATCTTCTGTAGACGTGAAACCCAGCTCACTGCTGTCGAGGCTAAGATATAAACATACCCCTTGATGCTTTGCCTCGTATCATGATCACCGGCAAAGTCCGCATCAACGTATCCCTGCAGCACCAACTCTTTCCTCCTGAAACATAGTGGTTTATTTGTTGTTCCCCTCAAGTACTGCAATATCCACTTCATGACCTCCTAATGCTGCTTCCCTAGATTGCTAGCAAACTTGCTCACAACTCCCACTGCATGGGCGATGTCCGACCTCGTGCTAACCATCGCGTACATAAGACTCCCAATGGCCGAAGAATATAGCACCCTGCTCATATGCTCTCTATCTGTATCTGTCTTAGGTGATTGCTCCTCAGATAGCTTGAACTAACTTCCAAGGGGTGTGCTAACAACTTTAGCATTCTGCATGTTGAACCTCTGAAATACCTTCTTAATGTATTCAGCTTGGCTCAATCTCAATTTCCCTCCAGCTTCATCCCTACTGATTCGCATCAATAAAATCTGCTTCGCTACACCTAGATCCTTCATTGTAAAATCCTTTGCTAGTTGCTTCTTCAAACTGTTTATCTCCTCTAAACATGGTCCTGCTACCAATATGTCATCAACATATAATAACAAAATAATAAATTTAGACTCAAACCTTTTGAAATAACAGCAATGATCCGAATTACATCTTCTGTAGCCATTGTTCTGCATGAAGTTATCAAACTTCTTATACCACTATCTCGGAGTCTGTTTCAAACCATATAAGCCCTTCTTGAGCTTGCACACCATCTCTTCCTTTCCTTCTTCAATGAAGCCAACAGGCTGCTTCATGTAGATTTTTTCATCCAAGTCACCGTGAAGAAAGGCAGTTTTCACATCTAACTGCTTAAGAAAGAGGTCTTCTGCAGCCACCAAACTCAATACCACTCTGATGGTTGTGAGCTTCACAATAGGGAAAAATATCTCTATGTAGTCTACTCCTTCCCACTGTTGAAACCCCTTTCACTACTAATCTGGCCTTGAATCATTTGCTTCTATCACTCTCTTGCTTGACCCGGTAGACCCGTTTGTTATGTAAGTCCTTTTTCTGTGCAGGTAGCTGGGATAACTCCTATGTCTCATTAGTGAGTAGAGAATCCATCTCCTCCTGCATCGCATGCTCCTACTGCTGAGATTCACTCACTTGCATTGCCTCTTCATAGCACTCTGGCTCATCGCTATCTGTCAACAATAAGTAGTCAAGAGATGAAAGATATCTAGGATTTAGTTTGGGTACCCTGGATGACCTCCTAAGCTCCATGCCCTGGGTAGTTTCTTCTGCACCTGGAGCCTCCTCCATTCTCTGATCAGAAAAAACATCATACCCCTATCTGGAAGTTCCTCTATATCCATGTACTTAGATCCATCTATATCTAAAATGCTACCCCCACTGCTTTGGCTATCCTTGGTATCTTTATTGTTCTTGTACATCACCTCCTCATTGAATATCACATTCCTGCTTCTGATGATCTTTCTATTCTTCTCATCCCAAAGATGATATCTGAACTCATTAATGCCGTGTCCAATGAATTTGCACTTCTGTGACTTAGCTTCTGGCTTATCTCTGACATAGTCACTGATATGAGCATAAGCAACGCAACCAAATACCCATAAGTGTGAGAGATTTATCTTTTTTCCACTCCAAACTCCTCTAGAATCCTAAAATCTAATGGAACTAATGGCCCATGATTAATAAGGTAAGCTGCCGTATGCACCGTATCCGCCTAAAATGTCTTAGGCAGACCTGCATGTAACCGCATGCTCCTGGCATGCTCTGTCAAGGTTCTGTTCATCCTCTCTGTAATGTCGTTCTGCTACGGCGTCCCTGGAGTAGTCCTCTCTAAACGAATACCATTCATAGCACAGAACCTCTTGAACCCCTCTAGCTTGTATTCTCCATCATTGTCTGATCTCAGACATTTTACCTTTAGATCTGTCTCATTCTCCACAATGGCCCTCCACTTCTTGAAGATTCCAAACACCTCTGACTTGTGCTTCATGAAGTAGATCCACAACTTCCTCGAGTGATCGTCGATGAAGGTGACATAATATCTCGAACCACCAAAAGATGATACACTAGCTAGGCCTCATATATCTGTATGAATTAACTCTAGCTTCTGAGCCTTAGGTGGCCTTCCACCCTTCTAGAAACTAACCCTCTTTTGCTTCCCAAAGATGTAGTCTTCACAAACCCTGACTTCCACGGAGTCGATCCCGGTTAGCTTTCCCTATGAATGTAAGATCTTCATCCCTTTCTCGCTCATGTGCCCTAGCCTATTGTGCCACAGATCTGTACTCTCTTTGGCAGCTACAATTGCGAGGGTGCCACTCGCATGTAAGGTGAGGTAAAGAGTTCCTAGTTTGTTGTCTCGAGCAACTATCATAGTACCATTAGAGATTTTCCACGAATCCCCTGTGAATGTAGAAACATAGCTTTCTGCTCCAAGCTATCCTACTGAAACAAGATTCCTCTTCAGGTTCAACACGTGTCTCACGTTCTTCAAGGTCCACTTAGAGCCCTTCATCTGAATCTACACTTCACCCTTTCCAACAATATTACAGGGCTCGTTATTCCCCAAATACACTTTTTCAAAGTCCCCTTGCTACATAGTTCTAGAGAAGCTTTCTATTAGCAGTGGCGTGCAAAGATGCTCCTGAATCAATGACCTAAGAATCTGAGTCGCTATCCATAGCAAGGATCAAGGCATCCTGCACGATATGAGCCTCCTACTCACCCACATCCTTCTTTGGACTTTTGTAGACTAAAGACATATGGCCCTCCTAACCGCAGTTCTAACACTTCCCTTTGATAGGCCTACCTTCGAGTTTGACCTCTTCTTTACTGATTTCGACCGATTCCTGTTCTGATTTTCTTTCTTCTAGCTTCTGCCTCTCTGCTCAAAGTTTAGAGCTAAACCTGAACCTTCTGATTCTGATGATTTCCTTCTAACCTCCTCAGATAGAATCATGCTAACAACCTTACTCAGCTTTAACTTTTCCTTCCCTGCCGAATTGCTGATTACCGTCACGCAACCTGCCCGAATATCCGGCAAGTGCGATAGAATCAATAGGGCTTGCACTTCATCATCAAACGTGATGTCCACGGAGATAAGCTGATCAACAATTGTGTTGAACTCACTGAGGTACACCGTGAAGGACCGTCCTTCTGTCATCTTGAGGTTGAAAAGAGCTGTGACGAGATGCACCTTGTTTGCTGTCGACGGTTGCTCGTACATCTTTGCGAGTGCTTCCATAAGCCCTACTGTCATCTTCTCCTTTAAAATATTATGGCTACTGATTTGGCGAACGACAACCGGATTTGCCCTAGAGCCTTCCTATCCAGTATCTCCCAATCACCATCTAACTTCTCCTTCTTCTGTCATTTTTCCTTGCCCATCAATGGGCGATACAAGTCATTCTGGTACAGATTGTCCTCCATTTGTGACTTCCAGTAGGCAAAGTCTGAACCGTCAAACTTCTTAATCTTAGATTTGATTTTCTCTGCCATGGCTCTCTTTCTCACAAATTTGCTGAACGAAGCTCTGATACCAGTTGTTGGGGATTTGAAATAATCAAATCAAATCCGTACCCTTCCGGATCTTGTGTTTGAGAGTTGAGCAAGAAAGAAATTCACCACAAATCAAAGAAAAAAATTATAGGAAAGCAAACAAGAAAGAACACACTAGATTTAACGAGGTTCGGCAACGTGCCTACGTCCTCGGGAGCCACACTACACAATTCTTTGATTACTTGAAGAAGATTACATTGCTTGCAATTGGCTTCTCCCTCTCTAAGATTTCTAATCTCAAAGAGCCCTTAAAACCCTCTTTTTTTCGTGCTCTTTTTCTCTCTTAAACCCTAAAGGGACGTATTTCTATTTATAACAAAACACAATCCCAAACAGATTAGGATTCTAAAATGAGTCTATCACACCCTAGTGTGGTAGACACCACACCCATGGCAGACAAAGCAGACTCTGTGATACCAGGGTGTAGCAACCACACCCATGGCAGACAGGGCAGACTCTGTCACACCAGGGTGTGACAGACACCACACACATGACAGACAGGGCAGATTCTGCCACACCAGGGTGTGGCAGACACCATACCATGGCCTGTCTTGAATTTTTATGTGGTTGTTGATTTTGATTCTAGGTTTGGGTCTCCACTCTCAAGACCAACAGCTTCACCATGCGTCGGACTGTTAGGAGTGCTCCCCAGAGCATCTGGTTACAAAATTAGTAAATGTTTTGAATAAATTCTTGCGTGTCTGATTAGATAGATACTAAACAATATTTTGAACAATATAGATGCGAAAAAACACACTACTAATTGAAATTTTAGCATATCAGGTATGGACCAGACCGTCCAAAATACCTAGGCCCATTCTCAGAGCAGACCCCCTCCTACCTCACCGGAGAGTTCCCTGGTGACTATGGCTGGGACAATGCCGGCCTATCTACTAACCCAGAGACCTTTGCCAAGAACCGTGAGCTCGAAGTGATCCATTACCGATGGGCAATGCTCAGTGCTCTTGGATGCGTCTTCCCAGAAATCCTCGCCAAAAATGGAGTCAAGTTTGGCGAAGCAGTCTGGTTTAAGGCTGGCTCACAAATCTTCTCCGAAGGCGGTCTTGACTACTTAGGAAACCCTAACTTGATCCATGCTCAGAGTATTCTTGCTATCTAGGCATGTCAGGTATTTTCAAACAAACATTTTGGTCTGAAAGTTTAATAAGGCTATTGACACTTGTATGAGTAAACTTGGTGTAGCCTGTCCCTCCACGATACTGTTGGTGTCTCTAACGTAACACACATTCAACTCATTGGCTATAATCTTATATATGTTGATAACCTAGTTTGTAGTGGTCGAGATGTCTGTGACGTCAGTGAACACACCAGCCGTGACCGTTTAGGGACATACCAGCCCATTTCCTTCATTATATACTTTGATTTCGCATTTTACATTTATATATACTAGGTTGCAATAACAAAACTTTAATTAATCAATCCTAGCAATCCAAACATCATTTTCCCCCCAACACTTAGCCCAAGTGCTCAAATAGTGCTGCCAAATGTGTGCAATCCCTTCAAAATTGTAATAAAGTTATGTTGTAGATTAATATGTTTACTTAGCCAAAATTGAGAAAATTTCACCCATATTTCAGATGAGGGATGAGCAATTTCACGAGGAAACAATAGGAAAGAAAAGGTTATTGGATCCTTGTACTTATTAAGAGTAACACAATCTTTTAATTCTACGAAATAACGCCAGCAAGTAAACGGAAAAAAATTTTGTTGGGTGTGAAAGTGCTGTAAAACAAAACTAAGGATATATCAATCCAAAACATGAGAAATTTTGAGGTATAGACGTGAAAGCTACAAAGAAACTGTCAGATGCTTGCCCAACAATATAACGAAATATCGAACTAATCTCTCTAACGTTGCCAGGTTGTCTTAATGGGCTTTGTTGAAGGATACAGAGTTGGTGGAGGTCCATTAGGAGAGGGACTAGATGTGATTTACCCAGGGGGAGCATTGGACCCATTGGGTCTTGCTGATGATCCTGAAGCATTTGCAGAGTTGAAGGTGAAGGAGATCAAGAATGGACGGTTGGCGATATTCTCAATGTTCGGATTCTTTGTGCAGGCAATTGTTACAGGAAAGGGACCAATAGAGAACTTGTTTGATCACTTGGATAACCCAACTGCTAACAATGCATGGGCTTATGCTACCAACTTTGTTCCTGGAAAATGAATTTGACGATGAATTTAGATGGAGGTGTAACAGTATGAAGAAAAGTATAACAGTTGACAATAAGTTTGGTCGTTGTATCTTCGTTTTAGTCATCTTAATGTATGACTTTATTGTTGGGACTTCTATTGGTAAAATCAGAGCAGTAATCAAAATAGGATGATACTGTTAAATGTCAGCAACATTTCTCTATTCTTCTAGAAATATCTCGAGGAGTTAAGCCTTCATGAATAAAGTGTTTCTAGAAAGATCTACCACACTTATATATGAGTTCCCCTTCATTTGGTTGGAAGCAATCAATGAAGCAAAGTGAAAAGAAGAGAAAGAAGTAGAGGAGAGTGAATAGATTGTAGGCAAGAAAGCTAGTGTACTAGTGTATAGGTGTGAGAGTAACTTGTAAAATAAAGAGAGGTGTAGTCTTTTGTGAGAAAGTTGTACCCCCTTATTTGAATCAAAGAAATTTTTGTTAACTTCTCCATTGTCCAAGAGTTTTTATTTAAAGCCGCTTTTCGGGTCCACAAATTCCATCAAAGTGGTATCAGAACCTCGTTCGATCTAGCCGGGCCAATCGAAGTGTTCGTGTACGAGATGGCGAACATGATCCAGCCACAGATTCTGAAGCTGATGAAGACCAATTACGACAACTGGAGTATCCAGATGAAAGTCTTGCTCGACTCGCAAGACTTGTGGGAGCTCATGGAGAATGACTACACTGAACCAGAATCACCTGCAGCAGAAGCAACTCTCACCGCCACACAGAAGAGTGAGCTGAAGGAGATCAGAAAAAGAGACAAAAAATCTTTGTTCCTAATATTTCAAGGAGTAGATGAATCAGCATTTGAGAAGATTTCCAACACCCTGTCCTCTAAAGAAGCATGGGAGATTTTATAAAAATCCAATCAATGTGCGAAAAGAGCCAAAAAGGTACGCCTCCAAGCATTAAGAGTTGAATTTGAAAATTTAAAGATGAAAGCTAAAAAATCAATAACAAACTATTTTAGTAGAGTTCAGACAATAACTAATCAAATGAAGAGAAATGGAGAAGCAATTAATAATGAAAGAATTATGAAGAAGATACTTAGGACTTTAGACTCTAAATTCAAATATATTATTCTGGCAGTACAAGAGTCTAAAGATCTTTCTGAAGTTTTTATTGATGAGCTGTAAGGTTCTCTGCAAGTTTATGAATAAGAAATAAACATCAGTTTAAATCAAGCGGAGAATCTAGAGCAAGCCTTGCAGAGTAAGATGACCAACAAAGAAGATAGTCGAAGAGGACATGGAGGCTACAGAGGCAGAGGCTCATTTCGAGGTGGCTCAAACTTCCAGCAAGGTCGTAGGAGATAGTACCAAGGAGGCAATGAAAATTAAGATCGAAATTGAGATTACGAATGATCGTTCGATCTAGGACGAGGTCGTAGCGCACGAGGACGAGGAAGAAGTTACCAGAAGGATAGATCTCAGCCAAAATGTTACAAATGCAAGAGATACGGCCATCTCAGCTACGAATGTTGGGAGAAATCAAATCAAGTGGCAGAAAGAAGTAACTTTGTAGAAATTGAGCAGCTAGACACTTCAACAGTCCTACTGACGTACCAAAAGAGTGAAAGCAAGAATCAAGATATCTGGTATCTGGATTCAGGTGCCAGTAACCACATGTGCAGAATCAAGGAGTTCTTTACCGAGCTGAACAAAATGGTGCAAGGAGATGTCACTTTTGGAGATCAGTCAAAGATTCTAGTAAAGGGTAAGGGCAAGATAATGATCCAAAAAAAGACAGGCGAGAATAGGTACATCTATGACGTCTACTATGTTCTAACATTATAAAATAATATTTTGAGTCTAGGTCAGCTCCTTGAAAGGGGCTATGATATACATTTAAAAGATCTTGCCCTCACTATTAAGAATAAAAATGAAGTTATTGCAAAGGTGTTCATGTTTAGAAATAGACTATTCACCTTAAATATTCATGCTAACTCTGTCAAGTGCCTGAAGACAATCATAAAAGACGAGACTTGGCTCTGACATCTATGATTCGGGCATCTCGCATTCAGTGGCCTAAATCTTCTATGGAAGGAGAAAATAGTGAAAGGACTGCCACAGATCAACCATCCGAACCAGCCATGTGAAGGCTATATGAAGGGCAAGCAACATAGAAGAAGTTTTGAAGTTAGAAAGTCTAGACGAGCAACAAAGCTGCTACAACTAGTACGTACAGACATTGCGGGACTATTTGAAGTCGTTTCACTTGGAGGAAATAGATACTTTCTCACATTTATTGATGATTATAGTAGAAAAACCTAGATTTACTTCTTGAAAGCAAAATCCGAAGCCTTAGAGAAATTCAAAGATTTCAAGGAGATGGTGGAAAAGCAAAGTGGCTATCACATCAAGGTGTTGCGATCAGATCGAGGCGGAGAGTACACATCAAAGGCGTTCGACAAATTCAACAAGCAGCACGGGATAATCTATCAGCTCACAGTCGCCTACACACTGCAACAGAATGGCATAGCGGAGTGAAAGAATCGTATCATTCTAAACATGGCCAGAAGCATGTTGAAAATCAAGTACTTGCTGAAGACTTACTGAGCCGAAGCCGTAGATTGTGTTGTTTACCTCCTCAACCACTGTCCAACGAAGAGCATCAAGTTCAAGACACCACTGGAGACCTGGAGCAACATTAAGTCAAGTGTCAACCACCTGAAGGTGTTTGGGTGTATCGCATATGCACATATCCCGAAGCAGAAAAGAAAGAAGCTAGATGATTGAGGAGAAAAGTACATATTCGTTGGGTACGAGAGGAGGACATGTTTGCATCAGAAATTGATTTATTTGCTGAATCCATTATAACGTTTATCATTTACACAGATTCGAATGCGCTTTAGCCTTTTTATAAGACTTCTCTTTTACAAATAAATTATCAAAACAATCTCCTAGAAATACACGCAGAGGACGTTTATCACCCGCTACTTGTGTGGGGTCTTTGCCTGTGTCAAGGATGCTTTGATCCATGGACTACCGAATAACAGATCCGGGTTGATGTGAAAGTCTCGGTGTTCTTTGTTTCAATCGGGGAAACTTAGAACAGAAGTGAATAACCTCAACAAAGTGAGATTACCACTCTTCTCAAGATCAAAACAAGGTCTGATCTCAAGGAAACGGGTAGAAGGCTACGGATATCTGGAAATTCTCCCCTTATGTTTAGAAAATTGCCAAGACCTCGCCTCTCTCTCTCTCTCTCTCTCTCTCTCTCTCTCTCTCTCTCTCTCTC
>BQKN01065953.1:27868-45753 GCA_022839385.1 Asparagus kiusianus | reverse complement strand
TATATATATATATATTTCACTCTCTAATTCTTGGTGATTGTTTTCTATTTTAACGGGCTTTCTAAGTGACCATTTAACGAGTTTTGGGCCAATGAATCCTAACCCAAGAGAGATACTCCTTGGGCTTAATTGCTCAGTCAACTTAGGCTTTATAAGATAGAATCACTTTGAATTTAAGAGTTTTTTTTTGTGCCTATTTTTCGCACTCTTCTTTTATAAGGTTTGTTTTTTTACTATATATATATGTGTAAGTATATATAGTCTTGAAAAAAATGTGTAAATCAAGATAACTTGAAAAAATATTTTCAACTCTAAGTTAAGTATGCAAAAATTTCATTATTTTTAATTAAAAATCTAAGGTAAAACTTAAGTAAAGTATACTAGTTAAAAAATCATTTCTTAAGAATTTTATTTGAAGTTATCATAAAAGGTTAACTTGAATATGTCACTAACTAAGAATTAAAAAATTTAAAATCTATCAATTTGATTAATTATTACTTAACTCTATTAATTTAACAAGTGATAATATTTTTATAAATTTTTTAACAAAAAGAAAAAAAACAACTAAAAAGGTAAAATAAAGAGGAAAATATGTACTTCTCACCCACACACCTAAATTTTGCATTGTCCTCAATGCAAATTCGCTGAAGCACAAAGTAAAGCAGATAAAATTGAAGAACTTACATTTGTTCAGTTGACAATGATGATAAGGATCTGCAATTACTGTTAGTATGAGGATGAAGAAATCAAATAAGAGGAAAATTATAAGTAATTATTATTTTTAAACCTATTTTACTTATTCAAATATTGTTATGTTTTTTTTAACCTATGTTACTTATTCAAATGTTGTTATGTTTTTTTTAAGAAACAAAAAAAATTATTTTTACTTTTTTTTAAGAAACAAAAGATAAATTAGTTTTTTTTACAGATAATGAGGTTCACGAAGAACCAACACCTCTTCATCTCCGAGCGTAGAAAATTCTAAAAATGGTTTCAGACGTTGACCATTTATTTTAAAAATATTACCATTTTTAGGATTTTCTATCTCGACAGCTCCATGTGGAAAATCTTGTTTAAGAAAAAATGGACCTGTCCATCTTGATCTTAATTTTCCCGGAAAAAGATATAATTTTGAATTGTACAATAAAATTTTTTGTCCTGGAGAGAAATTTTTTCATAAAATTGATTTATCATGAAAAAATTTTATTTTCTCTTTGAAACTTTTTGAGTTTATGTATGCATCATTCGGAATTTCTTCCAACTCATTTATTTGGAGCAATCTGTTCTTACCTACCGAGTCTGAATCAAAATTTAACTGTTTTATTACCCACATTACTCGATGTTCCAACTCTACTGGTAGATGACAAGCTTTCCCGAACACCAGTCTGTATGGTGACATCCCCAAATTGGCCTTTAAAGCTGTTCTATACGCCCACAGAGTATCACATAATTTTACAGACCAATCTTTTCTGTTATGTTATGATTAACTATTTTTTCTAAGATTTGTTTGATCTGCCTGTTTGTGACCTCTACTTGTCCACTGGTTTGAGGGTGATAAGGAGTTAACAATTTGTGTGTGATTAAATATTTCCTCATCAAAGCTTCAAAAAAACGGTTACAAAAATGTGTACCATTATCACTGATGATCGCTCGGGGTACTCCAAACCATGCAAAAATGTTCTCTTTCAAAAACTTGACAACGACCTTGTTGTCATTAGTTTTGCAAGCTACCGCCTCAACCCATTTTGACATGTATTAAATGGCTACTAGAATGTAAACATTTCCAAAGGAATTTGGAAATGGTCCCATGAAATCGATACCCTACAGATCAAAAAGTTCAACAGATAAGATGGGTTGTAAGGGTATCATATTTCTCCTAGTGACCTTCCCTAAAATCTGACAGCGGTTACAGGTTTTGCAAAACTCGAATGAATCCTTGAAGAGAGTGGGCCAATACAGCCCAGATTGGAGAACTTTTTCAGCTGTTTTTCTTGGACCAAAGTGGCCCCCACAGGCTTGCTCGTGACAAAAGGATAGAACACTCTTAGTTTCTTCAGTGGGAACACACCTCCTAAAGATCTGATCAGGACAGTATTTGAACAAATATGGATCATCCCAGTAAAAGTATTTTACTTGGGAGAGAAAACAGGATCTATCCTGTTTGGACCAATGAGAAGGGATCTGGTTCATGACTATGTAGTTCACAATGTCGGCGAACCATGGAACAGATTGGATTTCTAGGAG
The DNA here is from genome assembly GCA_022839385.1 of Asparagus kiusianus. Lineage (NCBI taxonomy): Eukaryota > Viridiplantae > Streptophyta > Magnoliopsida > Asparagales > Asparagaceae > Asparagus > Asparagus kiusianus. The sequence continues at coordinate 43,509 of BQKN01065953.1, read as the reverse complement.
TTGTTCATCTGGGAAATGTTCATTGATCGGAACGGTTGATGTTGGTGCATTTGGGAGTCAAGAGAGGTGATCTGCTACGGGGCTCTCTGTTCCCCTTCTGTCAAGAATTTGAATGTCAAACTTTTGAAGAAGGAGAATCCATCTAATGAGCCATGCTTTAGCATCCTTTTTGGTCAAAAGATACTTTAGTGCGGCATGATCTGTGAAAACTTTGGTTAAGGAACCGATGAGGTAGGACCTGAATTTTTCTAAGGCAAAGACTACAGTTAAAAACTCTTTCTCTGTAACAGAGTAGTTTTGCTGGGCATCATTTAGAGTCCTACTGGTGTAGTAGATCACATGCGAAGTTCGAAGGGTAAGGTCCAGTCTTGTGCATGAATGATAGGAGCTGTGGTTAGCTCCTTTTTCAGATATTCAAAAGCTTTGAGGCAGTCGGGAGAGAAGACAAATGATGTATCCTTAGCTAAGAGATTGGTCAAGGGTCTAGCAATCTTGCTGAAATCCTTGATGAAACGTCGGTAAAAACCAGCATGACCAAGAAATGATCTGACGTCTTTGACAGTTTTGGGAGGAGGGAGATTGGAAATGAGATCTACCTTAGCTTTGTCCACTTCGATTCCCCTATTGGAAACTACATGTCCTAAGACAATGCCTTGTTTGACCATGAAATGATATTTTCCCAATTGAGAGTCAGATTTTTCTCCCTACACCGTTCTAGGACCAGTTTAAGATTATGCAAACATTAGGAAAATGTGTCACCAAAGATGGAAAAGTCATCCATGAAAATTTTGAGAAATCGTTCTACCATGTCGGAAAAAATACTGATCATGCAACATTGGAATGTGGCCAGTGCATTACACAGGCCAAAAGGCATGCGTCGGTATGCGAATATTCCATACGGGCAAGTGAAGGTGGTTTTCTCCTGATCTTCGGGAGCGATAGGGATTTGATTGTAACCTGAATATCCATCCAGGAAACAGTAGAACTCGTGTCCTGCTAAATGCTCTAACATTTGGTCAATGAAAGGAAGAGGGAAGTGATCTTTCTGAGTGGCTAAGTTGAGTTTTCTGTAGTCAATACAGACTCGCTATCCAGTTTGGATTCGAGTGGGAATCAGTTCATTAGCCTCGGGATCACGGTGATCCCAGATTTTTTTGGAACAACTTGGACCGGACTCACCCATAAACTATCAGAAATGGGATAAATGATCCCATGTTCGAGACATTTCAGAATGTCTTTCCTAACGGCTTCTTTCATCACTGGGTTTAACCTACGTTGAGGATCTCTAGTAGGTTTGGCATCATCTATCAAATGGATTCGGTGTTGAACAATGGTTGGACTAATCCCTTTGATATCAGCCATGGTCCATCCAATGGCTTCCATATTCTCTCTTAAAACATCTAAGAGAGCTTCTTTTTGACTGATAGTTAAGTCAGAAGAAATGATAACTGGTAAAGACTCATTCTCCCCTAAGTAGGCATACTCTAGATTTTTGGGTAGAGGTTTGAGCTCTAACTTAGGGGGTTCCTCCACAGATGGACGAAGCTGGACTCGGGGTTCTATCTCTAAAGGTTCTCGTTGCTAGCCAACAGCAAAATATGATTGATCAGCGGTTCTATCTCTAGTTCGTCATCAGAAAGCTCCTCAATCATTAAATCATATGCATTTGAATCAGACTCACACTCTCCCTCTTGTTGTTCACTGGATATTCCTTGAATGAAATTCACTTCCATGGGTTCATCAGATGGATCACTAGGTTGTCTCCCTAAGTTGAAAATATTAAGGTCAACAGTCATATTCCCAAAAGATAGTTTCATCTGACTGGTTCTACAATTTATCAAAGCATTTAAGGTGGCTAAGAACGGTCTTCCTAGAATGATGGGGATTTGACTTTTGAGATTGGAAACGGGCTGCGTTTCCAAGACAATAAAATCAACAGGGAAAATAAACTCTCCAACTTTGATCAGAACATCCTCTACCTCTCCTTTGGGAATTTTTACAGATCTATTAGCTAACTGTAGAGTGCATCTTGTCGGTTTAAGTTCTCCCACACCTAGCTGTTGATAGACTGAATAGGGAAGGAGGTTGATATTAGCTCCCAAGTCTAGAAGTGCCTTATCAATGTGAGTGTTACCTATGACGCAAGGAATTGTGGGACAACCAGGGTCCTTATATTTCAACGGCATGGGTTTCGAAAAAATTTCACTGAGGTTGGAAGCTAAGAAGACTTTGTTGGGGACATTGGTGGTTCTTTTTTTTGTGCATAAGTCCTTCAAGAACTTTGCATAAGAGGGGATTTGTTCGATTGCATCTAGGAGAGGGATGTTGATCATGACCTGTTTAAATGTTTCTAGGATTTTCTCAACCTACGAGGAGTTTTTCCTAGGTTTGAGTCTATCTAGAAAGGGGGCAACGGGCCTATACCTATCTAGATCAGGCTCAATCTCAAGTTCAGCATTTTGGTCATCGAAAGGAATTACTTCATCGGAAGGAGTGTGTTGGATGGGAGAAGGGGTTTGATCCGGTGGCATTCTAACTATATAAACATAAGATATATATGTTTATCAGTGTTTGGGAACCCAGCAAGTGTTTGCAAGTGAGGGAAATCGAGTGAGTTGGTGATCAGCAGGTAAAATGCCATCAGCAGACATTTTTGTGCTGATCGGTCGACCGACGCGGTCGACCGGCGCGGTCGACCGATCAGCGATCAGAGGGTTTTTACAGGTTTTGGTTTCGGGTTTTAGTTCTTGGGCTTTTGGGTTTCGGGTCGGGTTGGGGAGTTGGTATTTATACCAACTCAACCCAAGAGAGATCTCTTCAGCCCCAGATGTAAACCCTAGTCTCTCTCTCTTCCCTCTCAAAACCCTAACCTGGATTTGACGATTTGGGGAAATTCTTGAGGAGCTCCAGTGGGATTTGGGATTTTTAGCATAGAGGATCAACCTCCTGCAGATCTAGGGCATCTCCAGCACCCAAGGCGAGTAATTTCTCGCCCAACTCCACCCCTTTTTGGTTTTTATGCAAAGTTTGAGTTTTTGTTGAATTTATTTGGCCAAATTCGTATTTTTCTGGTAGAGATAGTAGATCTATATGGTATATGTTTGAGAATCATGTCTTTAACCAAAATATTTTACTGAAGGATTTTGTCAACAAGATCCAGATCTGAGTTTGGCCTAAACAAGGGTTAAATCATATTTACAGTTATCAAAACGTTTTGGATTTGTTTCTCGTGGATTTACAACTTTGGAAATATAGATTTCAAACTTGGGATTTTGTTGTTCAGTATGTTTTCCATTTCATTAAAACCCATGTTATCGTGATATGTAAAAATCTTTGTTTCAGGTTTAGCAGCTGACAGAAAACCCAAATTGGGTTTCTGTCCACTCGGCGGTCGACCGACGCGGTCGACCGCTGAGCTCGCGTCGGGGATCCGGTCGACCGCGACAACTTTCCGGTCGACCGCGACATCAATTCGGTCAACCGCGACATAAATTCGGTCGACCGATATACCTGGCGGCCGACCGTCAAGATTTGTATCAGAGTTCGGTCGACCGGATCGGTCGACCGCCGATTCTCTGTTGCAAATTTCCCCTGTTTTGTGTATTTGAGTGTTTTCACTCCTACTCGGGGGTTTGTTTGGATTATCTGACTATGGTAATTAGCCCCACTACGTGTTCATGCATGATAGATGACCTGAGGGTGTAAACTTGGGACATATACACTGATTTGAGTATGGATGTATATAAGTAGATTATTCTATATATCTCAGCGACCGTGCACATTTTCACAGTCCTCAAGTGGGACATACGTTGCTATTAAATCCTCGTGTTGGATATGCATCAACATCCGGTCCATGTGTTGGACAACGGTCACATCCGGTCCATGCGATGGACAACGGTCACATCCGGTCCATGCGTTGGACAACGGTCACATCCGGTCCATGCGTGGGACAACGGTCACATCCGGTCCATGCGTTGGACAGCGGTTATATTCAGTCCTCGTGTTGGACATTCACTTCTTGTCAGACCTCGTGTTGGACATTTGCATATTAGACCACGTATTGGACAATTACATATTAGACCACGCGTTGGACATTTGTTAAGCTATAAGTGCGACCCTTATCTGAATCAGGACACGACATGATTACATGATATTTGGACATGATAGCTACCTAGACTGGACACGACACTTATGTGATATTGGCCTTTGACACTTATATGGCTTTGGCATGACTTTTGATTTAGTAAGGAGATGTGCTGTTCTTTTAGTTTATTATTCATGTTTTAGACTTCGAGTTTGGTATTTAGGGATTTACAATTTGAGATACAAGGTATATACATGAGGGTTTCCTTGTTTGGATTATTTCGCTCGACGTACCTATTCTCGTGTTGTAAACTTCTAAATACTAAAACCCTTCTTAGTGAGATTAATGATTTTAGATCTATTATATATTATCTGTATTTTCTTATACAACGAGCCCTCTTCCCTTAGGGTTGGTTGTGATGTTACTCGCCAGCGCTTTGACGCTCGTTGTTCCTCCCCCTTTCAGATCACGAGCCCGGAGCACGGAGTGTCGCAGGTTGATAGCGGTGCACTTTAGTATCAGCTGTCTACTTTAGATATATTTTTTTTCTGTTGAGCTCCACTGTAGACTTTTTGGTTTAGACATTTGAGAGTTTACTCTAGAAGTTATAAAAGGCTGTGTGCCTTATTTTCTTTACTCAGACTTATTGTACTTAAGACTGTTTTCGTGAAAAGCTGCTGTTTTCATTGATGTTCTCTTTTTCGAGATCTGTTACAACTTCGATCGTTACAACAGTATAAAATGAAAACAAAGGGGTACAACTTAAACGAAAATAAACACGAGAGCCCGGTTTGGTACGGTCTCGCTTGCGTGGGTTGTTGGCCTGTGACGGGGACGTCGATATCCGTGGACCGCCGACTCTTCAAGATCCTTCCGGGAAAATCCGGCAGAACTTCGTCTATCCGCGTGGGATATAGAAGCAGAACTTCGTTGATCCGCGTGAGATCTAGAAGCGTAAAGCGTATATCTCGGTTAAACGAGATAATAGCTCTTCTCAGTGTCGCCTGCGAAGGGCAACACCAAGGACAGAAGGGGGTGAATGAAGAAAGGTTGATTAAGACTCTCGCTCCTCGATCCGGCAGGGCTTCGCCGCTTTCCTGCAGACTCTGACTCCTCACTCCGGCAGGGCTTCGCCGCTCTCTTGCAGAACGATCCTTGGCTAAGATAATTCAGCCTTGAATCGAGTGCAAAATCAGGAGCCCTTCACAAAGGAGGCCTTAGGGGTCTATTTATAGGCTCATGAGGGGGGGAGAGGACACCTAGGAGACACCCCCTTGGGGGTGTCTCGGCCATGGCCGAGACACCTTGGGGGTGTCCCGGCCTGGCCGAGACACCCCTGGGGTGTCTTGGCTTTGCCAAGACACCCCTTGGGTGTTTCGAGCCTGCCGAGGTGTCCGCAGGTGTCCCGGTTCAGTCCGTTGTCCTGCCGTTGTCCCGCCGTTGACTCGCCGTTGACTTTTCGTCCGAACTCGGATTTGAGTGATTTCGGATGCGTTGGAATCGTGACGGCGAGCTCTGTAGGCCCCGATGGTTGGATTATCAGTGGGGTGATCGGGGCATGGCGGGCGTTGGCCCAATTGCGGTGGTCGCGGGGTTTTCGGTCAATCCGTATCCCCGTGATTCTGACATTCTGTCGGCTCACGTAATCCGTCGGTTTGCTTCAGTCGCTCACCGGCATCATTTGAGCTCTTGTGAACTGGGTAGCGTCGTTCGATCGTCGATCGTTAACACCGAGCTGTGAGTGGGGACCTATCGGCAATTTTCGATGCCTACAGAGACTTGTTAAGAACTCCAGCTTATGCATTTCAGACTTTGACTATGTACTGCAGTTTATTTCGTTGACGAGATGTGTTATGTTCTGTCATTTCATCTAGTATTGTTGATTTACCTTTTTACTTGCTTTGTACCTACACCTATTGTTGATTCCACTAGAGAGATAGTAATTGTGATGGTGAAACGTGTTATTACACGGTGTGGTGCATGGCAGGTTTGACATTTCTGGTTTCACCTCGGACTACAGCCTTGTGTGAACCCAGGGGCGTCACAGGAAGACTATGGATCTCTCAAAATTCTCCCTTTATGTTTAGAAAATCACCAAGACCTCGCCTCTCACTCTCTGTAAATCGTGGCTCTGCTCTGGAAAATATGGGCTCTCTCGTACGTTCGCCAGTCAACCGTCAGTACCCTTCACCAATGCACGAAGGGGGCTATTTATAGGGCTTGAACGTCGTGTTCGCGAATAAGAATTCATGATTTGGCCTTATCTTTAGTTAATAACGGCTTTACCATGTTTAGAGATAACCCCAAGGCAGTTAAGAGGCCATTGCAACGAACAAATCATGAGAAATCTATCGAAAAACATCATTGTTGGGAGGTTGATCGAGCGAGGCACTCTTTGTGCGCGAGGCACATCATTGTGTCTCGCCCGTGAGACACCTTGAAGTATCTCATAGGTGAGGAACTTTGTCCAAGTTTTGGTTCTGCTGTTTCGTCCATTTTTGTGTCCTATCGTTTCGTCGTTCTGTCGTTTCGCGTGTTCCTTCACATATTCCTTTGCTTCCTTTTGGCATCGGATAAACTTCTTTGATTCGGACATCAACGTTCACCATCTTTTCTTCATCTGGAGCTGCATGCGGGAACCTATAGGTAAATTTTGACGCATACAGGACAAAAGCATACATGCTCTACAATCTAGTTACAAAGAAGATGATCATTTCAAGAGATGTGGAGTTCGATGAAGAAGATTATTGGAAATGGACCGATGAAGACAAAAATATTAAAGGTATGTTCTTTGAAGATAATGATGATGACTTATAGGAGGTTGGAAGACTAGAACAAAATCTATCAAATAGTCCAGCTCCATCAACCTTAGCATTGACGCCGATATCCTTACCATCCTGCTCAAGAGAAGGAAGCTCTTCAGGGGGAGCAACAAGGAGGACGAGAAGACTAAGAGATCTGTACGATGATATAGAACTTGTCGAGGTGATGGAGGACTACACACTATTCTTCTTGTTTGCAAAATGTGAACCGGTCAGCTATGAAAAAGCTGCTCAAGAAGACAAGTGGAGAAAATCCATGGATCATGAGATCGAGGCAATCAAGAGAAATGATACATGGGAGCTCACTACCTTACCTAAAGGCCATAAACCCATTGGAGTAAAGTGGGTGTAGAAGACAAAGACAAATCAAGATGGCAGAATCAAAAAGTACGAGGTCAGGCTTGTTGCAAAGGGCTATAGTCAGCGATAAGGAGTTGACTATGAAGAAGTGTTCGCACCAGTCATGAGGATCCACACCATCCGACTCATTATCGCATTGGCAGCACAGAACCGGTGGAAGATCTGCCGGATGAACGTGAAGTCTGCATTACTGAATGGCTACCTAGAAGAAGAAGTCTATATCAAGCAGCCACTGGGGTACGAGGTGAAGAACCAAGAAGATAAAGTCTATAAGCTGAAGAAGGCATTGTATGGATGGAAGCAAGCACCCAGGGTGTGGAATCCCAGAATCAATGCATACTTCTAGAAGAACAGATTCCAACAGAGTCCGTATGAGCACTCTCTCTATACCAAGAAGAAGAATGGAGACATTATGATTGTATGTCTCTACGTGGACGACATGATCTTCACCGGCAACAATCCGAAAATGTTCGAGGAGTTCAAGAAGAACATGATCAGGGAGTTCGAGATGACTGACATTGGAAAAATGTCATACTTTACTTGGAGTAGAAGTATCACAATCTGAGAGAGGAATCATCATCTCTCAGAAAAAGTACGCAAATGAGATCCTCCGGAAGCAACATGAACAACTACAAACCAGTTGCAATTCCTGTCGAAGTTGGAGTGAAGCTGAGGAGAGACTCACCAGGAATCTCTATTGATCCAACTTTGTATAAGAGCTTAGTCGAAAATCTGCGGTACCTGACCATCACAAGACCCGTCATAATGTTTGCGGTTGGATTTGTGAGCAGATTCATGGAAGAGCCAAGGCAAGAACACTTCAAGGTGGCCAAGAGGATTCTCAGGTATGTTCAAGGAAGCATTATGAAGGATTATTTTACTTACAAAGTGTAGATCTAAGACTAGTCGGTTACACTGACAGTGACTATAGGGGAGACTTGGATGAAAGAAAGAGTACATCTAGTTACATGTTCAGCATTGAATCAACAATCTTTTCTTGGTCATCAAAGAAGCAGTTCGTTGTTGCTCTATCAAGTTGCAAAGCAGAATTCATTACTGCATCTGCAGGTGCATGCCAAGCAATATGGCTTAGAAATCTAATGAAGGAGCTACAATGTGAATAAGAAGCACCAATAGAGATCCTCATAGACAACAAGTCAGCTATTACGCTTGCAAAGAACCCAGTAGCACATGGAAGAAGTAAGCACATAGAGACAAGGTTCTACTTCATCCAACATCAAGTCACGAAGAAGATTGTGAAGATGATATATTACAAGTTTGAAGACCAAATCATTGACATCTTCACCAAGCTACTAAAGCCAGAAACATTTTTAAAGCTTAAGAAGAAGCTTAAGACAGAAACAAATTGTTGACATTTATAAATCTGTTTAATTGGTTTTTGCTTCAGTTCTTCAAATTATCTAACCAACATTAAGGAGTATCAAAATCATCATGGCAACCATATAATCAAGCTAACTTCAAGGGAATTTCCATATAGCTATATAGATGAAAGAAAATGACGCGGCGCAGAAGTAAAAACCTCAGAATCCACCAAGGGTGTTCTTTGAATCTACAAAGAACGATATCTGAATCCACGAAGAACTCCGAATCAATGAAGAAAATATTAAAAGAGAACATTTTATGAAAAGATATGCCTCTAGAGTTTACAATACTCTGGTTAAATAGAAAAGAAACAAGACTCCTACTATAACTAAAATTTTACCAAAAATAGAAATAACAAAACTCTTCCTAAAAAGACTCCTTAAGATTAGGGAAGTAAATCAGTCAAATTTGGAAGCAAACCAGATTTGCTTCCTAATCAAAACAGACTCCTAAAACATTACCAATAATAGTAAAAAACTAACAAAAACACTAGTATCTCTAAATCCGGAGGGAATTTGGCGAAACGGACAGCGACAAATCAAACTTCAGTAGATTTAGTTGGCCCCGTATTGAAAAAATACATGATTTTCATATGTAATTCGTTCAATTCTGACTTACGGTTTGAAAGATATGACACGTTCTTCGTGGCAAGTTATTTTCCTCGACCGGGTTCGCGTTTGGAATTGTGCTTGCCCCGCTTCCACATAAATATGTCCTCCGTGTGTTCTACATCAGAAAAGCATGATATGGTAGTAACGCCTCTCATTCAAATATCATATGATTCAAAGCTTATTATATAGTTCACATTATTCGTATAGTTCTCTCTTATAAGATTGAATCTCTTTGCACCCCTTTCTCACACATCCGCCTTATCCCAAAAATGATAGAAGGCTATGGGTACAATTTGAAATAACTGACGTTCTAGTGCCAGATTTATTTTTTATTTTTACTTATTAATTGAAGAAAAACTTCAAAACATCTAGGCTTCGTTTGGATTCCATGGAGTTTTTCATATTATGTTTTTGTAAAAAAACATCATGGTGTTGTGTTTTTCCTTTAAAGTGTTTTCAAAACACAATGTTGAGTGTTTTTGTTCAACATTAGTTTGACATATTACAACATTAGTATTAAACATATTATTAATATATTATACATTAATATAATAAAATATATTATAAATAAAATATTATAATAGTTAGTTTACATTATAATATTATTATAAGTATTAATATAATATAATATAATATTGTATAATGTATTATAATATTATATTGTATTTTAATGAGTTATATTATTTTGTAATTATTATTACACTATAATTATTATACTTTAATGAGTTATATTATTTTATAATTATTACATATTATGTTCAAATAATTATATATTTAATTATTTTTGTATATTAATTTGTTACTGTTATACAATATAATATTTTAAAAATAATATTATTTTATTATTAGTCTAATATATACTATTATTAATATAATATGATACTATCATTAATATAATATAATATTATTAATAATGTTAATATTATTTTATTGCTACTATATTATAAACTAATTTATATATTACAAATATTTTAATATTATATAATATATTAAAGTTTCTAACATGTTAGAGTTTATTAATAATACTATAATATTTTATGATATAAATTAATATTACTATATTATGAATATATTATCTTTATATTATTATATTATTATATAAGATATTTTAATTATTATATATTTATATTATTTAATAAATATTGCCTTTATAGTAGATTTTTTTAATTATAATATAATATAATATAATATAATAAGTATGTTGATAATAACTATATATTACTTATATTTAATATATTATGTTAGTTTCTATATTAACACCTCCTCAAACTCAAAACGAAAACACCAAACTTAAAACACCTAAAAGGTGTTTTGAAATAAGCGTTGTGTTTTTAGTTTGAGGATGATTTAGCTTAAAAAATATCATGATTTGCAAATGCATGATGTTTTGTTTTTTGGGAAAAATGTGTCCAGGCCCCAAAAGCAGAAACTTCATATGACAAGGCCCCTCATAGTTTTCCACATGTGGATCAGCCCCTTGAAGTGTGACACTTTGTACTGCAGCCTCTTTTTATCAATTATCACATGTCAGCTAAGCTAAAATTCCCAAACTATCATTATCCTCTCTACTCAATCTCTCTGACCCAGCACTCATGTCATCTCTCTCTCTCATCTCCTCTCTCTCTCTCACCTCTCTCTAAAACTAAGAGCTTTCTCAAGCTCGTCGTTCTGGCCGAGACGCACAGAGCATTAATCTATTAGCTAGAAGAAGAAAAGAAAAAAAGAAAAAAGAAAGGTAAGGAGAAGTAGAGTAGAAGGGAAATGAAGAAAAATAACGTAGTTAAGAAAGAATGAAAATGTGTATTAATGTATCTCTATGAATGAAATTGCCACGGTGCCGCCGAGCAATATTCGAAGCAATATAACGAGAGGTAGAAAATGAGCCCAAATGAAAGGAAGATATCGTGTGATAGACAATATAAAGGGCTACACACCGGCGCAGACGGTAGTGAAAAAGGAGACCGGAGGTGGCCGTAAAACACGCGCGAAGTCGGCACGGCGCTGCTATTTTCTACTCGCTGCTGCCGTCGAGTGATGTTTCGGATGTTACCGAGAGAGATAGAGAATGAGTTAGAGTGTGATACAAATTGGAGGTGATAAGCAACATGTAGGGCTACTCACCAAAGAAGAAATCGGCAGAAACGGAGATTGGAGGTGATCAGAAAGTGCGTGCGAAGTCGGCACAAAACTATAATTTTCTGCAGTGCAATTTCTCGCCGTTCGGGTTTGTTCTTCGCTGTACGGAGATTTTCTCCACTGTCCGGGCTTACTGGAGGTGGGAAGAGGTTGCCGGGGTTATCGGGGTGTCTCGGTGGGCTCCGTCGGAGGTAGGAGGAGCTTTTCTCCATTCCTGAGAGCCTAGAACTAAAATGAATTAGAGCTAGAACTAGCAAGATAGAAGCTAGAACTGACTGTATACAAGCTAGAACTAGGGGACTAGAAGCTAGAACTAATGTAGAAGAAAGAACTAGCAAGTGTGCATGTAAAAAACCCTTATTGGGTTTAGAACTAGCAAGATAGAAGCTAGAACTGGGGGTATACAAGCTAGAACTAGGGGAATAAAAGCTAGAACTAACGTAGAAGAAAGAACTAGCAAGTATGAATGTAAAAAACCATTGTTAGGTTTAGAACTAGCAAGATAGTAGTTAGAACTGGAGGCATACAAGCTAGAACAAGGGGAATAGAAGCTAGAGCTAACATAGAAGAAAGAACTAGCAAGTGTGCATGTAAAAACCCCTTATTGGGTTTAGAACTAGCAAGATAGAAGCTAGAACTGGGGGTATGCAAGCTAGAACTAGGGGAATAGAAGTTAGAAATAACGTAGAAGAAAGAACTAGCAAGTGTGCATGCAAAAAACCCTTGTTAGGTTTAGAACTAGCAAGATAGAAGCTAGAACTGGGGGTATACAAGCTAGAACTAGGGGAATAGAAGCTAGAAATAACGTAGAAGAAAGAACTAGCAAGTGTGCATGTAAAAAACCCTTGTTGGGTATAGAACTAGCAAGATAGAAGCTAGAACTAGGGGTATACAAGCTAGAACTAGGGGAATAGAAGCTAGAACAAACGTAGAAGAAAGAACTAACAAGTGTGCATGTAAAAAACCATTGTTAGGTTTAGAACTAGCAAGATAGAAACTAGAACTGGGGATATACAAGCTAGAACTAGGGGAATATAAGCTAGAACTAACGTAGAAGAAAAACTAGCAAGTGTGCATGTAAAAACCCCTTGTTGGGTTTAGAACTAGCAAGATAGAAGCTAGAACTGGGAGTATACAAGCTAGAACTAGGGGAATAGAAGCTAGAACTAATGTAGAAGAAAGAACTAGCAAGTGTACATGTAAAAAACCCTTGATGGGTTTAGAACTAGCAAGATAGAAGCTAGAACTGGGGGTATACAAGCTAGAACTATGGAAAAGAAGATAGAACTAACGGAGAAGAAAGAACTAGCAAGTGTGCATGTAAAAAACCCTTGTTGGGTTTAGAACTAGCAAGATAGAAGCTAGAACTGGGGGTATACAAGTTAGAACTAGGAGAATAGAAGTTAGAACTAACGTAGAAGAAAGAACTAAAAAGTGTGCATGTAAAAAACCCTTGTTGGGTTTAGAACTAGCAAGATAGTAGCTAGAACTGGGGGTATACAAGCTAGAACTAGGGAAATATAAGCTAGAACTAATGTAGAAGAAAGAACTAACAAGTGTGCATGTAAAAAACCCTTGTTGGGTTTAGAATTAGCAAAATAGAAGTAAGAAGTGGGGGTATACAAGCTAAAACTAGGGGAATAGAAGCTAGAGCTAACGTAGAAGAAAGAACTAACAAGTGTGCATGTAAAAAACCCTTGTTTGGTTTAGAACTAAGAAGATAGAAGCTAGAATTAGAGGTACACAAGGTAAAACTAGGGGAATAGAAACTAAAACTAACGTAAAAGAAAGAATTAGTAAGTGTGCATGTAAAAACCCTTGTTGGGTTTAGAACTAGCAAGATAGAAGCTAGAACTGGGGGTATACAAGTTAGAACTAGGGGAATAGAAGCTAGAACTAACATAGAAGAAAGAACTAACAAGTGTGCATGTAAAAAACCCTTGTTGAACAAGCAAGATAGTAGCTAGAACTGGGGGTATACAAGCTAGAACTAGCGGAATAGAAGCTAGAACTAATGTAGAAGAAAGAACTAACAAGTGTGCATGTGAAAAACCCGTGTTGGATTTATAATAGCAAGATAGTAGCTAGAACTGGAGGTATACAAGCTAGAACTAGGGGAATAGAAATTAGAACTAACGTAGAAGGAAGAACTAACAAGTGTGCATATAAAAAACCCTTATTGAGTTTAGAACTAACAAGATAGAAGTTAGAACTGGGGGTATACATGCTAAAACTAGGGGAATAGAAGATAGAACTAACGTAGAAGACAGAACTAACAAGTGTACATGTAAAAAACCCTTGTTTGGTTTAGAACTAGCAAGATAGAAGTTAGAACTGGCTGTATACAAGCTAGAACTAGGGGAATAGAAGCTAGAATTAACGTAGTAGAAAGAACTAACAAGTGTGCATGTAAAAAACCCTTGTTAGGTTTAGAGCTAGCAAGATAGAAGATATAACTGTGGGTATACAAGCTAGAACTAGGGGAATAGAAGCTAGAACTAACGTAGAAGAAAGAACTAACAAGTGTGCATGTAAAAACCCTTGTTGGGTTTAGGATTAGCAAGATAGTAGCTAGAACTGGGGGTATACAAGCTAGAACTAGAGGAATAGATGCTAGAACTAACGTAGAAGAAAGAACTAATAAGTGTGCATGTAAAAAACCCTTGATGGGTTTAGAACTAGCATGATAGAAGCTAGAACTGGGCGTATATAAGCTAGAACTAGGAGAATAGAAGCTAGAACTAACGTAGAAGAAAGAACTAATAAGTGTGCATGTAAAAAACCCTTGTTGGGTTTAGAACTAGCAAGATAAAAGCTAGAACTGGCTGTATACAAGCTAGAACTAGAGGAATAGAAGCTAGAACTAACGTAGAAGAAAGAACTAACAAAAATGCATGTAAAAAACCCTTTTTGGGTTTAGAACTAGCAAGATAGAAGCTAGAATTGGGGGTATACAAGCTAGAACTATGAGAATAGAAGCTAGAACTAACGTAGAAGAAAGAACTAACAAGTGTGCATGTAAAAAACCCTTGTTGGGTTTAGAACTAGCAAGAAAGAACTTGTTAGACATGCACACTTGTTAGTTTTTTCTTCTATGTTAGCTCTAGCTTCTATTCCCCTAGTTCTATTTTGTATACCCCCAGTTCTAGCTACTATCTTGCTAGTTCTAAACCCAACAAGGGTTTTTTACATGCACACTTGCTAGTTTTTTCTTCTACGTTAGTTCTAGCTTCTATTTCCCTAGTTCTAGTTTGTATACCCCTAGTTCTAGCTTCTATCTTGCTAGTTCTAAACTCAACAAGGGTTTTTTACATGCACACTTGCTAGTTCTTTCTTCTACGTTAGTTCTAGCTTCTATTCCCCTAGTTCTAGCTTGTACACAGTCAGTTCTAGCTTCTATCTTGCTAGTTCTAGCTAGTTCTAGCTCTAATTCATCTTAGTTCTAGGTTCTTGGGAACGGAGAAAAGCTCCTCCTACCTCCGACGGAGCCCACCGAGACACCCCGACGACCCCTGCAACCTCCTCCCACCTCCGGTAAGCCCGGACAGCGGCGAAAATCTCCGAACAGCGAAGAACAAATCCGAACGGCGAGAAATTGCACTGCAGAAAATTATAGTTTTGTGCCGACTTCGCACGCACTTTCTGATCACCTCCAATCTTCGTTTCCACCGATTTCTTCTTTGGTGAGTAGCCCTACATGTTGCGTATCACCTCCAATTTGTATCACGCTCTAACTCATTCTCTATCTCTCTCGGTAACATCCGAAACATCGCTCGACGGCAGCAGCGAGCAGAAAACAGCAGCGCCGTGCCGACTTCGCGCGTGTTTTACGGCCACCTCCGGTCTTCGTTTTCACTATCGTCTGCGCTGGTGTGTAGCCCTTTATATTGTCTATCATACGGTATCTTCCTTTCATTTGGGCTCATTTTCTACCTCTCGTTATAATACTTCGAATTTCGCTCGGTGGCACCGTGGCAATTTCATTCATAGAGATACATTAATACACCTTTTCGTTCTTTCTTAATTACGGCATTTCTCTTCATTCCCCTTCTACTCTACTTCTCCTTACCTTTCCTTTTTCTTTTTTTCTTTTTTCCTTTTTTTTCTTTTCTTCTTCTACCTAATAAATTAATGCTCTGTACGTCTCGGCCAGGACGACGAGCTTGAGAAAGCTCTTAGTTTTAGAGAGAGGTGAGAGAGAGAGAGAGAGAGAGAGAGAGAGAGAGAGAGAGAGAGAGAGAGAGA
>BQKN01065953.1:0-27858 GCA_022839385.1 Asparagus kiusianus | reverse complement strand
AGAGAGAGAGAGAGAGAGAGAGAGAGAGAGAGAGAGAGAGAGAGAGATGATATGAGTGCTGGGTCAGAGAGATTGAGGAGAGAGGATAATGATAGTTTGGGAATTTTAGCTTAGCCGGCATGTGATAATTGATAAAAAGGAGCTGCAGTACAAAGTGTCACACTTCAAGGGGGTGATCCACGTGAGGAAAACTATGAGGGGTCTTGTCACATGAAGTTTCTGTTTTTAGGGCCTGGACATATTTTTCCCTTTGTTTTTTATAAAAACACCATAGAAATAAGTAAAACGCTAGAGTATCCAAAGATTCCAAACCAAATATTTTACTTTCAAATAATTCAAGCATAATAAAACCACGTCATTCTGGCCAAACCAACTGAAGAACCTAAACTCGTACCCAAGTGATTCGGCAGCTTCGTGGCGCGAGACTATTGGTCAACACAGCGTCAGCCGAAACCGTTGGGGTCTACGAAAACCCGCGGATCTGTATAAATTAGCCTCGGTATAAACTGAGAATCGAAACAGCCCGACAAAGAGAGAGAGAGAGAGAGAGAGAGAGAGAGAGAGAGGAAAAACTCTATTTTTCTCGTTTGCTCTCCGTCGTTTCCGCGTCCTTTCAGGAGAAGATGGTAAGCGATCTCCCTCCCTCTCTAAACCCTGGATCTCTGTAATTTTCTCATCAAATTCGGATAGTACGCAATTAATTTGATAGATGTTCAAGTATAGATTTAGTTGGCGTTTGGATCGGTTCTTAGTTTTCACTGATCTAATTGATAATTATCTCTAGGAATCTGGATCCTTTCCTTGGGTCTGGTCAGGTCTGATGACGAATTCGATTAGATCTGCTCTTATTAGTTAATTCAGTTCATTATATGTGTTAATTAGTGATGGGTGCTGTCATTTGAACACAATTTGCGTGTAGATCTATTTGCTTTGGATTATTTTGTGTGGATTTTTCTATATTTATGGAATTGGTTTTGGGAAAAAAATAACAAAACCCCTATATTTTGTAAGAATATCATTTAAATATTAGCATAGCACATTTGTGTGGAACTATTACCATATGAGCCTTTTTTTTTTAATAAATTACTTTGCTAAGCACAGTTGTCGTTAATGAATAGGTAGAACTAAGCTAACCGTAAAGGTAATATAAGTAGAATTACTGGAGAAATGTTGTAAATCAAATTTTGTTTGAAATTAAGTTATCTGAAGGAAATGAAGTCATAACTCAGCTTTGCAAGGACTACGAAGCTACAAGATGAGGAAATTAGGTGTTCTTATGATGTTTTACTCCACATCTCGGATTCTCAGAATGTCCATAAGCTCTCTAAATTAAAAAATTAATTGCATTCACAAGTTTCGGTGCTTCCTAGACCTTAACTTAGTTTAGGGAGTTTTTGGAATTTCCCCTCTAAAAAACATTAACTAGTTTTGGTGCTTTCACATAGTTTAGTGAGCTTCGCATAGTTTACGAAGCACCAAAATTGCAAAGCTACAAGAAATGGAAATTAAGAATTTTTATGATGTTTATTGACAAAGGGAAATTTTCCATCTAATAGAAGCTGTGAAATAACACCCTTTTTTTATAGTTGTGCACATTGTTAATTGTGAATAAAAATCGATCTACAAATTTTTTGTGTTTTCTGTTTCTTTTGGGTAGTTCGTGGGTGGCGGGTGGGTGGGCGTGCACATGTAGGAAGACTATTGGAGTACTACTAGTGGGTTAGGATTGGTGTTAACAAAGCTTCATCTTAGTGGAGAATTTATTTAATTTAAAAGATTAATGTTTCTAATATTAATGTTGTGGAGTTGCTGAGAAAGTAGGGGTGACAAAGAAGCACTTAGGGCTCAGTTTTTTGTTATTTATACTTTTTTTCTTTATTTTACTAGCGGGATATTCATATAATTAATTACATTATATCTAACGAAATCATGATTGGTTCTGAGCAACAACCCATAACACGCCAATATGGGTATTTATCTTCCATATCATACCAGTGTGAAGGGAGAGGCAGCATCTGATGATGGTCAAAAGTACATCCATGAACTACTTTTAAGAGATTGATTCTTTCATAATGTAGAGTTACAGTAAAACTTTTCCCCCTGGTTTTGTTTCTTCCATACAACTTTTTTTTTTCCTGGTTTTGTTTCTTTCATACAACTTTTTTTTCCTGGTTTTGTTTATAGCATCATGTATTGGTAAATGTTTTCGGTCAATGAAAAAGTATTTTATGCGTTCACAAGGTAAGCATTGCAATTGCAGCGCATCATATACATTCTCTAACTGAGAAACTCACACTAGAACAGCTAATACAAAACACAAAGTAAAACATACAAATTATTTTATTCATTCACCAAATAAGCCTTACAATTGCGGTGCATTATATACATCCTTTAACTGAGAAACTCATACTAGAACAGCTAATACAAAACATACTCACTCACAAACATATCTCTCTATCCAAAATTTGAATTCAACAGGAGTAGAGTAATTTAAAAGAACTGTTAGAATCCATATTTTAACCTCTTCCATTACCATCTCTTTACTATGCTTCACCTGGGTATGCAACCGCAAGTTCCTCTCCTCTCGGTCCAAACCGTAAACTGCTAACTCAATCTTTTTAGCCACATTCTTATAGTTATTACTCCTCATATTGACATTGAACCACTGAAGCAATCTGGGCCATTGACAAGACCTCCAAGAAAAACCCATCTACTTTATGATTGAACAACAAACCTCCCTTGAAAATGAACATGAAAAGAAAAGGTGAAGATGAGACTCCAGGCCATTATCACTTAATAAGCATTAATTAGTATGAATAAGAATAATCCCCATTCTATACATCCTATATTGTGTTAGGAGCCTTTGATTAGTCACTAACCACAAAGTAAAGACATGCTTTGGAACACTACTTTTATGCCAAATAGTAGGATGCCAATCAACTTTAGTGGCATAGTTGACAAGGCCATGGTATGCATATGAGATTTGAGAAAGGAGTTAATTGCGAACAAACCCCCTATAGTATGATCTAATTGTAAAGAGAACCCCTGTAGTGTTATTTGTTGAAAAGAGACCCTCTGTAGTTGTACTTATTGCACATAAACCCCACGCGTAATAATTTTTTTTACTCCTAAAATCGTCAAAAGTGTTTGAGGTGGATATACCTCCTATATTTCTATTGGTGAGTATAGACACCAAATTGCTATTTTTTTTAACTTTAAAAGAGCCGAAAAAGTTCACTAAGGTGGTGTATTTGCACTTGCGCCAATACTACAAGGGGTCTTTTTGCAATAAGTAGAACTATAGGGGGTCTAATCACAACAAGTAGAACTAGAGGTGGCCTCTTGCTACTGACGGATACTACAGGGGGTCTGTTCGCAATTAACCTTTTTAAAAACTCCATTACATTGCTATGCCTTAGACTGCTCCAGCACATTGTCCTTTGAACCCCACTTGATCAGCAAAATGTCTCATTTTGATCAGCTGCCTCCAAACCCGTGAATTATTAACTTTGACTTGAACTTCCCAAATAGTCTATAGATACTTCTTTTTAAGTAATTTTCACTAACCCATTTGATCTTGAGATTATCTTTCTTCTCGCTTATTGCCCATAAAGAGTATAATAGTTGCCGTCTTGCTCTGTAGAACAGATGAGAAAATACCCAGGTCCCCCTTCTTAGTGTCCTGACAAACTGTATCCCAGGAGACACAGAGAGATTTTCCTTGAGTCATGAGCACAACCACAAATGAACCTCCTACACATCTCATCTACTCTTCAGAATTTTCTTAGGCAACACATGTGCACTGGTCCAATATGATTGAACACCAAAGATGACAGATTTTATTAACTGAGGTCTCCCACCGAAAGATATTTTCTTTGATTGCCAAAGCTGAAATTTGCAAGTGATCTTAGATTTAAAGCAATACACTCAATCACTGACAACCTCTTGGCTCTTGCAAACCATAGGGACCCCAGTATATTAAATAGGGATTGTACCCACATTATAGCCCAAATTTGCAGTGATCTCAACTCTCTGATTAGTATTAACAACCTCCCCCCCACCCCTAACAAAAAAAACAACCCACTGTTAGGAATTTAACGCTGAAACCCCTAATGCAACAGAAACGCAGTATAAAAGAAAGTACACCAAGATTTACGAGGTTCGGCAACTGCCTACGTCCTCGAGAGCCACACAGAATAATTTCTTATTAATCAAACAAGAAATTACAAATCAAGAGCAAATCCCTAAACTGGGATTTCTCAAATAAAACAATGTAGCCACAGTGTTAATAATCAAAGGGTATGAACCCTATCAATTCTTAATTTGAGATTAAATAACAACCCCACAGTATAAAACCCCTTTTAGATTCCTCTCTCTCTCTTCTAAATCCCCTCTCTCTTCTCTAAGTCCCCTTTTTAATCTCCCCTCAAAAATCCCAACTCTGAGCGCTGGAGAAAAAAGGGAGAAACGCTTCTGCGTTTTGGTCGCCGCCAGAGAAAACGAAAAAGGAAAGGGGGGGGGGGGGGAAAGCGTCGGAAACCCTAGGCGACGAGGGGGTTTTATAGGCGATGGGGGATGAGTTGACGACAGCCTGTCGCCAGCGCTCAAACTGGACGCGAGCGTGGGAGGGTCGCGTTCGTCGAGGGGTGCGTTCGTCCAAGGGTCGCGTTCGTCGCCAGGGCTGCGTTCGTCGAAGGGTCGCGTGCTCGCCTGGGGTTTTCGCCGTCGACTTCGCTGCGTCATCTCCGAGCTTGTCGGAGCTCCTCCATGGCCGGAGGTTTGTTTCCACCCCCAAATCTAACAATCTCCCACTTGGAGACCAAACCGACGACAGCAGGCTATCCCATCAAGCTCCTCCCCTGTGTGGCTCCGCCCTCATCATTTATGCATGAAGGCAAACTGAAGTTGCGCACAACTCCAGTTTCTGAACTGTCACCGTCTTTGTTAACATGTCTGCTGGGTTCTTACTACATGAAATCTTTTCCAGTTTCAACACGTCATCTTCCAACAGGGATCTGATGAAGTGGTACCGAAGCGCAATATGCTTCGTTCTAGAATAAAATGCGGAATTCTTCGCCAAGTGTATCGCACTCTGGCTGTCACTGTGCAAAACATTCTTCTCCTGTTTGAATCCCAGCTCTGTCAACAAACCCTGAAGCCATATCATCTCTTTACTGGCTTCCGTCACTGCAACATACTCAGCTTCTGTAGTGGATAGGGTAACGATCTTCTATACCTGTGACATCCAACTAACAGCTGTAGTTCCGACGGTGAATACATAGCCGGTGGTGCTTCTTCAGTGATCAACTTCACCTCCAAAGTCTGCATCTACGTACCCTTACACTTCCACTTCTTCCTTACCAAAGTACAAACACTTCTGCGTGGTGCCTAGTAGATATCTCAGAATCCACTTGACCGCTTCCCAATGAGCTTTTCTTGGATTCGACATAAACCGGCTGACCACTCCCACTGCATGGCCAATATCTGGTCTCGTACAGACCATAGCGTACATCAAACTTCCGATAGCTGAGGCGTAAGGAACCTGAGCCATACTCTCTTTCTCTTCTTCTGATTGAGGAGACTGATCCTTCGACAAGCGAAAATGGCTAGCCAAGGGTGTGCTCACAGGCTTGACGTCGCCCATGTTGAATCTCTGCAAAACACGGTTGATGTACTCCGTCTGAGATAACTGCAAGAGACCTTTCTTCTTATCTCTCGTGATTTGCATTCCAAGGATCTTCTTCGCTGGACCCAAGTCCTTCATGTCAAACTCCTTTGACAGCTGCTGCTTCAAACTCTTGATATCCTCCATATCTGCTCCTGTAACCAACATATCATCAACATATAGCAGTAGGATGATATAACTGGACTGATATCTTTTGAAGTAGCAACAGTGGTCGGCGTTGCACTTCTAGAAACCTTCCTTGTGCATGAAGCCGTCAAACTTCTTGTACCACTGCCTTGGGGCTTGTTTCAGGCCATACAAGCTCTTCTTGAGTCTGCACACCAGGTTCTTCTTCTTTTCTTCTGAGAAACCTTCTGGCTGGTGCATATATATCTCCTCTTCCAGATCTCCGTGAAGAAACGCCGTCTTCACGTCTAACTGCTCGAGATGAAGATCTTCAATTGCTACAATACTCATCACTGTCCTGATAGTATTCAGCTTCACTACGGGAGCGAAAATATCGGTGTAGTCAATTCCTTCCTTCTGCTGGAATCCCTTGACAACTAGCCGGGTTTTATATCTCCTGGAACCATTCTGCTCCTCTTTCATCCGGTACACCCATTTGTTGTGGAGTGCCTTCTTACCGTGGGCAACTCAGCTAGTTCCCACGTCTGGTTTGATATGAGAGACATCATCTCATCTTTCATGGCAAGCTCCCACTTGCTCGCATCTCCACACTGACAAGCTTCATCAAAGCTTTCAGGCTCCCCACCATCTGTCAGCAACAGATAGTTCATGTATCTCCTGTTGGGTACAGGAGGACGAGAAGATCTTCTTAATATCGGAGCTGGTGCGTCAGGCTCCTGCGCACCATCTTGTCCAACAGGCTCTTCTGACTGAGGACCCTCTGCATTTGGTTCTTCCGAGAGGTTACTCGGGACATCATCTGCATCTACAAATATTGACTCGCTCTCTGAGTCATCTGTCTTGTGCATGTCCTTGTACATCACCTTCTCGTTGAATATCACATCTCTGCTCCTGATCACCTTCTTGTTTTCGTTGTCCCAAATGCGGTAGCCGAACTCATCTTCACCATAGCCGATGAAAGTGCATTTCTTTGACTTTGGGTCAAGCTTATTCCTGCCTTGGTCACTAATATGCACGTAAGCTACACAACCGAAAACTTTAAGATGTGAGAGTTTTACCTCTTTTTCGCACCATACCTCCTCTGGTATTTTGTGCTCCAATGGAACCGATGGACCTTGGTTGATTAAGTAAGCTGCTGTGTTGATCGCTTCTGCCCAGAACTGCTTCGGTAGGCCTGACTGTACCCGAATGCTTCTGGCTCTCTCCGTCAACGTTCGGTTCATCCTCTCAGCTACACCATTTTGCTGAGGCGTGCCGGGCACGGTTCTCTCCATTCTGATCCCGTGCTCATAGCAGAACTTCTTGAATCCGGTGTCTTCATATTCACCGCCATTGTCGGTCCTGAGCTTCTTTATTCTCAGACCGGTTTCATTCTCAACCATAGCTTTCCATCTCCTGAAAGCTTCAAATACTTCTGACTTATGTTTCAGAAAGTAGACCTACACTTTCCGAGAGTGATCATCGATAAAAGTCACGAAGTAGTGTTTTCCACCAATAGACGCGGTGGTTGTAGGTCCCCACACATCTGAGTGAACGAGCTCTAACTTCTCTTTCTTGGGGGTTCTGCCACTTGTCTGAAAGCTGACTCTCTTCTGCTTTCCAAGTATACATTCTTCACACATATCCATCTCCACTGACTGCAGTCCTGGGAGTTTTCCTTTTGTGTGCATGATCTTCATCCCCTTCTCACTCATATGATCGAGTCTCTGGTGCCACAGCTTTGAAGTCTCATTGCCTGCTGCAACTGAGATTAAACAACGTGCACCTGCTGTCATATATAGGGTACCAGTCTTCCTGCCTCGGGCAATTGTCATTGCGTCCTTTGAGATCTTCCAATCATCTCCATGGAAGGTCGTGGTATATCCTTCGCCAGCCAACTGGCCTACGGATATTAAATTCTTTCTCAGGTCGGGAATATGCCTGACATCCTTCAGCTCCCATACTGACCCGTTCAGCTTAATTTTCACCACGCCTTTGTCCACAATAGCACATGGTTGATCATCACCAAGATATACGTATCCAAGATTTTCGGGAACATACTTCTCGAAGAATTCTTTCTGAGAAGTAGCATGGAACGACGCTCCTGAATCTAACACCCAAGATTCCTCCTTGCTCTCCAAAGAGCATATCAATGCGTCGTCTCCTCCTGAAGTGGAGGTGACATTCACCTCTGCCTTCGCTTCCTTCTCCTTCTGTGCACTCTTGCACTGATTCTTGTAATGCCCGGTCTTTCCACAATTCCAACACTCGATAGCCTTCGAGTTGTTGCTTGGATTCCTTGATTTGGACCTCCTGTCCTTTGATCTACCTCTGTAGTTTGATTTTCCTCGTCCGTTTCCTCTGGTTGAATTTCTACCTCTTGACTCTGTATGCAATACTGAAGAGGTTGTAGCTTCACCAGTCTCTCTTCGTCGGATCTCCTCGCTGAGAACCAAATCACGAACGTCGCTGAACTTCAACTTTTTCTTTCCCGACGAGCTACTCACAGCTGTGACTGTAGCGTTCCAACTCTCTGGTAGGGAAGACAAAAGTATCAACGCCCGAACTTCATCATCAAACTCAATCTCAACTGAACTCAATTGGGTTGTAACCGTATTAAGTTCATTGAGGTGTTGTGCTACTGACGCGCCTTCCGTCATTTTCAGATTGAATAACCACCGCATCAAATGAACTTTATTCGCGGCTGATGGCTTCTCATACATGTTTGAGAGTGCTGCCATAAGACCTGCCGTGGTCTTCTCCTTCGCTATGTTGAACGCAACATTGCGAGTCAACGTCAATCTGATAACTCCGAGGGCTTGTCTATCCAGAAGGTTCCACTCTTTTTCCTTCATAGAATCCGGCTTCTTCCCCGATAGTGGTTGATACAGATTTTTCTGATACAGATAATCCTCTATCTGTATTTTCCAGAATCCAAAATCTGTTCCATCAAATTTCTCAAGTCTGATTTTTCCTTCATCTGCGGCCATGGCTCCCACTTGAATCTGACTTCCTCTAGATCGTTTCACGCTCTGATACCAGTTGTTGGGAATTTAACGCTGAAACCCCTAATGCAACAGAAACGCAGTATAAAAGAAAGTACACCAAGATTTACGAGGTTCGACAACTGCCTACGTCCTCGGGAGCCACACAGAATAATTTCTTATTAATCAAACAAGAAATTACAAATCAAGAGCAAATCCCTAAACTGGGATTTCTCAAATAAAACACTGTATCCACAGTGTTAATAATCAAAGGGTATGAACCCTATCAATTCTCAATTTGAGATTAAATAACAACCCCACAGTATAAAACCCCTTTTAGATTCCTCTCTCTCTCTTCTAAATCCCATCTCTCTTCTCTAAGTCCCCCTTTTAATCTCCCCTAAAAAATCCCAACTCTGAGCGCTGGAGAAAAAAGGGAGAAACGCTTCTGCGTTTTGGTCGCCGCCAGAGAAAACGAAAAAGGAAAGGGGGGGAAAAAAGCGTCGGAAACCCTAGGCGACGAGGGGGTTTTATAGGCGATGGGGGATGAGCTGGCGACAGCCTGTCGCCAGCGCTCAAACTGGACGCGAGCGTGGGAGGGTCGCGTTCGTCGAGGGGTGCGTTCGTCCAAGGGTCGCGTTCGTCGCCAGGGCTGCGTTCGTCGAAGGGTCGCGTGCTCGCCTGGGGTTTTCGCCGTCGACTTCGCTGCGTCATCTCCGAGCTCGTCGGAGCTCCTCCATGGCCGGAGGTTTGTTTCCACCCCCAAATCTAACACCCACACCCCAATAAATATAATAATAATAATAATAATAATAATAATAACCTCTCAAAATAAATAGCACATTTATCAGTTTTGAGTCAAGAAAACTTTACTGAATTCATCAAAGACACCTTGAAGGCATTTCATAGAAAATAAATCTCCCCTACCAAATGAGAGTAAATCATCAACAAATGTTCAAGTGAGTAAGCTTGATCTTCTTACACCTTCGTAGATATTTGAAATCTCTGTGTTGACATCTAATATGCAGCAGTCTAGACAAATACTCCATACCAAGCACAAATAGGTAAGGCGACATGGATCTCCTTGATGTAGCCCTCTTTTACCTGGAAAATATCCATGAAGACCACCTTTAAAGTAGATAGAATAGTGAGGGGAAGTAATGCGTGCTGTTATCCAAGGCACCATTGTACTAGGAAAGCCCAATCCCTCCCACATACCTTCATAAAACCCCAATATATGGTATCATATGCCTTCTTGAT
Source organism: Asparagus kiusianus (assembly GCA_022839385.1). NCBI lineage: Eukaryota > Viridiplantae > Streptophyta > Magnoliopsida > Asparagales > Asparagaceae > Asparagus > Asparagus kiusianus. The sequence continues at coordinate 17,823 of BQKN01065953.1, read as the reverse complement.
GTCCATACTAATCATACACCTTGGGGATTTGTGTTTCCTTCCATGGTTTTTGACAATGGGCTAATAAGACATTACTTGTAATAATCCTTCCCTTGATAAAAGCATTTTGAGATTCATTGATTAAAATTCCAAAAACTGATTTGAGTCTATGAGATATAACCTTGGAAATCACTTTGTAAATGAAATTACAGCATGCTAGGGGTCAAAAGTCGGAAGCAAATTGTGGACTTTGAAGTTTAGGAATCATAGTTAAGGATGTAGCATTCACTTGTTTCAATACTCTCCCATTACCAAAAAAGTCAAATACTGCTTGTGTAATCTCGTTACCAACATTATCCCAATATTGCATGAAAAAATTTGCAAATAGCGGTTGGGACCTGGAGCCTTATCTTCAGAAATGGGCAAAACTGCAGACTTCATCTCCTCATGAGTAACTACTTTACTGAGCTATATCCTGTGATCATTTTGGGGACATGGCCCTGCATGAATATACTAAAATCTGGCTTTAAAAGACCATCCGGAGCAGTCACCATGAGATCCCTACAAAAGGGAAGGGTTTCATTGACAATTAACGCCCCATTAGTGAGCCTTTGACCTGCAGAATTACACAATGGCATGATTCTGTTGAAATGCCTTTGGCTTTCATAGCATTATAGAAAAATTTGGTACATTTATCCCCATGAATAGTCCATAGAACTATAGATTTCTGGTGGTAAAATCTCTTTCTGCATCCAACAAATTAACATATTTGTTCAAGGACTTTTTCTCAGGAGTATGAAGATTAAGATCAGTAGTATTTTGTCGAAGAAGATGCAAGATATCCTCTCGACTCTTTGTGAGCTCTAAGGACCCGCTCACTATTGCTGTAGAAGGACTTATTATTAAGATCATTGAGCTTGAACTTGAGCAACTTCAGATTAGTACCCACTCTATACATTTTACAGCCATTAGCATAACTATACTGCACATTTCTCACAGTAAGTAGAAACAGTTCATGTTTAGCCCACAGTTTAAAGTATCTGAAAGGCTTTTTACTAAAGTATAAGTCATAACCAATAAAAATGAGACCTGGAGAATGATCAGACACGCTAGCTTGGAAATACTCAACTTGTCTTGAATTGTAAGCATGGATCCATTTCTCATTCACTAAAGTATAAGTCATCACCAATAGGAATGAGGCTTGGATAATGATGAGACACGCTAGCCTGTAAATGCTCAACTTGGGTTGAATTGTAAGCATGGATCCATTTTCCATTTTTCTATCTATATTTGTTCAGATTTTACTTCCCCAATCCTGTTTCTTGTTCCAAGTGTAAAAGAATGAAGAAGTGTATTTTATACTTCTTATACTGCTTCTACTACTTTCTGTAAAGTAATGCTGCTCTGTTGGGTTGAGAGAGATGTTTATGCATGTGTCATGTATGTAAATCAAATTTCTAAGTTGCCATATGTTTACCTGGATAATATAGAACATTAGTTCTCAGAAGTTGGATTTAATCTAATAATGTCAGGATGGTAGTTTCTCTCCTGTTGCTTGCTATGTGTAGCCTTGCATGCATGTCTATATAGTAAGGTTGCTATAGTAGAAGTACATGCCTTTTCTTATTGCACTGTAGTCCTTCTAGAGACTCAGCTGCCGTTTATTGTCACAATTGCTTGAGTTGTGATTGTTATGATGTATTTGACAGACAACATCAAGGCGTCTCGCGGACAAGAAGACAGCGAAGTTTCAGAAAAACATCACCAAGAGGGGATCTGTCCCTGAGACAACTGTTAAGAAAGGAGCTGACTATCCTGTAGGACCCATTGTGCTTGGCTTTTTTATTTTCGTGGTCATTGGATCATGTAAGCTCTCTTTCTCCTTCTAAATCTCTCTTCGTGTTTTAATTAGTTACTCTGGTTACAGGCAAAAATTGCTTTTTAACACAATCCCCATATGTCCACCTTAGTAGAGAGAATATACGTACAATTTTAGTTCAAAATGCCTCTATTATCATGTCATTACTTTAAACTTTGAATCATCAGAAAGTTTCTTTCTAAAATCACGGCCTTCAGGGTTTGCGGCATATCTAGAGTGTGCTCCAATTTGACTAAAAAACTGGCTACCTTCATCTCAATAAAAAAAATCATGCTTTGTGAAAATTCATAAATCTAACCAGACTAAAGTATCTATGTCGTAGGTCAAGCTGATTTTTACTATGTTTACACCAAAAAGGTAAATTCACCATTTGTAGGATACCACCTGTCATCTGGTCAACCATTTGTTACATTAGCGTAGTTCGATCTAGTTCTCATATATTGTTAAGTCTGGTAAGCCCATGATGACCCTTATGTACCTATCATAAGTGGTTACATGCGATATTATATACAATGTTGAAAGTTGCATACCGGAATGCTCGGCTTCCGGTAACTTAAAAGCACAAATAGCATAGTGTTCTATGTATTCTGTTATTTTGTACTTTAAAGGAAATGTATAAATATACATTATTTTAATGAAGGCACTTTGAAGATAAACAATCTAAACAATTTAAGAGAAAATTCTTAAAATTAATACAAACAATATTAAGTCCTAGCAAGCACTCAAGAGAGTGAAATTTCCCCCTCCTTCCAAATTCCTAACCGGATCTAAACTTTTTGGCTTGACTGATGGTTCTACACAAACCATAAAGCCACAAAAGCTTTTGAAATATCGGGAATTTTTTTTATCTGACCCATAAACTATAAATTCTATTTACATTACACTAAAATAACATACATTATATTGAAATAATAATACTTATTATTGAAATATTGGAGCGCTACACTGTGTATGTGTTATTTCTAAAGGTTACATAGCATATTTCAAAATGATACCAAGCATGAATTTTTACTACGCCACTAACCCATTATTTCATGTTAAAAAACATATTATTTTTAACATTGTTTATAAATAATTGTGTTTTCGTTAACAGAGATTGGTTCCACTAATTGGTTGTTGGGTCTATTTTTGCCTCTCTCTCCTACACCATCTTCTGGTGTCTTCATCCCTCAGTTATATGAGCATTCAGGATATCATATTATCATATTTGTTCTTATTGTTATCTATGTTGCTAGACAAATATTTGAGCCTATTCTATATGCAGATTGCTTATGTAGATAGCATCATCTTGTTTCTGGACAAATTTCATTTCAGGCCATGAATGCTTGTAGGCTTGGAGCCACTTGGAATGTTTCTCCAGATATTAGTACTAATTTCAGGATACAGTTGTAACTATAACTCAGAAATGTTTTTCCTCATCATCTAATTGGTTTTTGTCTTGTGAAAGCTCATATATCTTTAAAATGATTCTGCACAAAGGAGATATATACTTTCCAAATCTTCATTGTTTTCTCTATTATACTGTTGTAGGAGATGGTCTCTAAGAATTGGAAAGATACTTGTCTTCATATTGTAGGGTACACTTGGTATTTAACACGGTAGAGCTTTGAATAATGATGTTGAGACCTCCAAGAGTCATACTAGATAAAGCCAAGACATATGCTCATACCTCAGTGTACATCGATTTTATGTAGGGGGTGGCTAGGGGAGCAGGGTGGAAAAGTTGAAATTTTCGGGAGGTTATCTGGGGAAAAGCTTTGGGAGCAGTAGTCGGAAAATTAAATAAAGGGGTGTTTTTGGCAAATGTCACAAAGTTTTGGGGAGGTTTCGCGAATTCACCCTTGACTTTTTTTCCTCATGAAAACTGTTCATTTTTTCTTTGGTTGGATTTCTGTAGAGGCATCTATCAGATTATTTGCATATTTGATCAAATGCTCCCCCCTTCTATCCCATTATTCTACTGAACTTGATGTTTCCAGGGGCTCTAATATGATACTTCTCTTTTCCTTTCTTGATCTCAGCTCTGTTTCAGATAATCAGAACAGCAGCAAGTGGTGGGATGGCATAAGATGCCGGTGATAGCTGACGACTAAGGTGCACTTCAAGTATATGATTTACATATGCCAAATTTGTGTAAACTCATCTAGGGGAAAGTTATAGAGAATACAATTTGAGTTTGTGTACAACTTAATGGTATTGTTGACGAAGTTAAACTAGGTTTTTCATGCAATAAAGAGAGATTTTCTCCAATGCACTCCACACTACTGCTTTGTATCTGGTAAGCTTGCTCTTGCGCTTATCATCATTGCTCAGCGTGTTTATTGTAAATTTGTATCTCTCTCTTGCAACCCTTGTCGTTTCTTGTATATTTTTTCTTAATGAGAAGAAACCATGATCGCATATTAGTGTGAATATCAGTGAATCAGAAATCTATTCTGTCACTCTCTTTGCCACGCCTCTTGCTCACGAGCCCATTGGGGCAATATAAGCTGTGAGACTCACTAAAAACAACTTGTTGTTTGGCTAAATTCCCTGACAAAAAGTGCTAGCATTTGTTGCTCTTGAGTCTTTTGGGTTATCTTATAAACACTTCAAATCCCCCATCATCTTTTGATGTGGGACTATTCTTTTTAGGATATTACACTCTTTGCTATTTTGATAGATTTGTAATCTGGATTCTAACTTAAACGTAGAATACTTCTAACGTAAAAAAGGTAATTGTTTTACTATTGCTCCCTTTCCACTCCTGGAGCAAGGGCAGTTATGTTTAGGAAGTTTTCTTGGGGCCAATAGAGTAGAGTTAGTAGAAGGGGTTGTTTAGTTTATTTACTACAATGATAGGAATTGGAAAAGGGTGTTAAAATAGCATTTCCAATGATTTTCATGTATTTCTAGGAGAACCATTCTTTTTGTTTGTTTTAAGTTAGAAATAGACAAAATTGAGTCATGCGATGCTACGAGATTAATGAGAGAAAACTATAAAAAAAATGATATTTTAAGCATGACTTAAAAATATATCTATATACCAAACTTAGTGGAAGGTACTATTCATAACTATTAATTATTTATCTTCCTTTAACTATAGTTGTTGATGTCAGTTATCAAACAAGGGGGTTGTGTGAGGATTATGAAAGTGTTAGGTTCCCAAACTCCTTCAAATGGCGGGTTTTGGGGTTTATTGCTCTTCTCTGCACATAAAGAGCTCGTAAGAGGGAGGAGTTGAGATCTCTGGTTGTTCCTTCGATGGTCAAGTCAGTAATTGATCTTGAGTGGGAAGTATAGAGATAGAGTAATTCAAAGTTGCATGAAAAACTAGCCTTTACCCCATGAAATGCTGCTCCCTTTATAGTGGATTGGAAGAGCAAAGAGGTAACTTGGGTAGGGTCCAGATTTGCAGCTGAGTTAGCAATCATCTTCGAGGTGTCGAACACGGAAGAGGGGGGTCATCTGGTCATATAATGAGGGAACAACAACAGGTGATGAGCGCTGTCTGAGTCTGATGAGTCATAAAGACTATGGAGGCTAGAGTAATAATGATTTGTCAGATAATGCAAGGGCAGTCGACTAGCGAGGGTTTGGAGATAACTGTTGTTTCTCTATTTTTTTAGTCAAGGGCCAACTAGCATCGCCTTTTGACTTGGTTATACGAGTTGTCAGCTGAACAGTAGGCTAAGTACGGGTCTTAGTGGGTTGGCTGACAAGTACAACCTTTTGACTCGACTATGCACGTTATCCGCTGATTGAGTCGGCTACGGAGATGGCTTGACTCTTCTATATTAGGATTTATTTGATTAGATGTAGGGACACATATCAACGTCTTAATGGAGATCAGTACTTAGTGATCTTTGGGTCGTAATAGTTGGCCCCTTTCACTTGGACTCGGCGTAGGCCGAGTTCGACTGAAATAACGGTTTGTCGAGTCAATGGGTGCATTAATGAGGGGTGACTAAGAAGTCATTTTGGATGTGATGTTGTTGATGCCGAAGGATAATTCAGGGCTGCTGTCGTCTTGTCTTTCATGCTTGAGTGTGAGCTAATTAAGGCAAGGGGTGCCTAAATTCTGGAGTGGTTTTTTCGGATTCCAGGGTTAATCTCGACCATTGGTTTAGAGCTATGTCAACCGTCGATATATTGATAGTTGTTTGATTGAGCTACCTCTAAATATGGCTGTTGTTGTATAGGGGAAGGTGCTGTTTTTCGAAGATTTTTGAACCCTAACCACAACATACTATGATTCTTCATCTTCTTTTCTAGTGATCTTTAGAATGATTTTGATGGCAACTCTGGCCGCTTCTACGCTTACGATTCGACAGTGCCAAGCGCCACAGTTGAGGGCACTACATAAGAGGTTCGACATTCCATGGGCCTTCTTTCTGACAGCACTAGTGGAGTCCCAAGCAGTCTTTGACAGCGATGCAAGTCAGGCTCCGGTGTACATAAGGCATTTGGACTATGGTTTACATTAGTTGCTGTATTTCTTTCTCCGTTGTGTTTTCTAGGCTTTAAGAATATCACTGATGCATGAAGCCAAAATCAATTGCGACCCTAATGGAGTTTGTCGTCATTTTTCAGTGGTTGGGAGTTGAACCTTAAACTTGCTTGGCCACCTTGTCAGTGTCATGGTTCATTAGCAAGAAGCCTATTTCCATCTTTAGGTATTGTGGGGATACAAGACAGTCACCGATCCCCCTAAATCGATTAAGGATTAGAAGGTAAAATTCGTATAGGTTGCAGGGGACTACTCAAACTTGGGCTGCTCTCATTGGCTTGAGGTCTCTAGGGAATCTTTGAAGGCGGGACCATTGTCCAATGCTTAGAGATATGCACTGGAGAATATTAAGGCGTATACGGGCTCTCGTAAGATGAAAGTCTTACTCAACAAATCAGTCTTGCGAGTAGTCGGTATCTCCCGCGAGCCTCCTTTTGCTGAGGATATACTTAGGGCGACTTCACTAACATTCTAGGAAAACATCGAGGCGCCGGGGGTCCCGCTAGTTGAGGCTTAGGAGGGGGCTTAGGTAGGGTCTTCGACAAGGCCAGTGAAACGTCATCGCTCAGATTTTGCGCCTAAGGAAGCAGCGGTGGCTTGTGATCAGGCGGCCAAGATAGCCATTAGGCTAACGGGGTTGATGCGTTCGGTTGTTCAAGTCAAGAAGAAGAAAAGGCTGAGAAAAGTGGGTAGTCGAGGGCCCAAAATGACGATTGAGTCCGTAGAGATTGATATCATTTGTATTAACGAGGGGTTCCCAGAGCGAGAAGAGGGGGCTGACATCTAGAGGGTTGAGGCCGAAGTTGGGTTTGCTAGTGGAGGTGAGATCCCAGCCAAAATCGAAGCACAAGAAGGGGACGAAAGGCCCCCGAGGACCGTCAACTCAACCCATCGTCAAGGGAAGGAGTTTTCCATAGAGGGGCATCTCTTCTCGAGGATCGTGGATGGCCATATCTTCATCGTGTTGATGAGATCGACCCTAAGGCATGGAATAGGCTGAGGATGCTATTGATAGGATCCCCTAGGGTTGGCCCTTCGATATAAGAAGGAGCCGACCCTAGAGTACAGACACCAGCCTAATCATCATCTTGATGTGAGGAGGTCTATCCTCACATCTTGGCTCGTCCAATCAAAAGCAGTAGAGCAATTTTGGCTGCCTATAACGCAGTGATTAAGGTGGAAGTTCCAGATGTCGACCTTCACATGAGTCTTAGGAGTTATATGGTCCGCATGGCTTTGGTGGAGCAGGAAGTATTTAGCTGAAGGAGCGAGTCCAAGCTTCCTATCTTAAACTTCACGAGGAGTCAGAAGCCCAAAAGGCTGATCTAGAAAAGGCTCTTCTGTCGCTGTCGACTAAGAAGAATGAATTAGGTGACTTGCGTCAAGAAATGGAGGTGCAAGAGAACATGATTGAGGGCTTGAAAGCCTCGAATAATCAAAAGTCGGTCGAGATTGACGAGCTTAAGTGTGAGCTGCACGAGCAGAATAAGAGGACAAGACAATTATCTGAGAATGCCGCACATGGGAGGCGGGAAAGGGACCGAGCATTGGAGTAAGCCGAGGTGGATTGTCATGTTGCTCAACACCTGAATGCTAAGCTGGAAGAGGAGCGAGTGGCCCTTAAGAAGCACCAAGAAGAGAGCGCTCAGCGCGAGTTGTCCCTCACTGAGGCCCAAAGCCGTATTGCTCACCTGGATTTTGAAGCTTGTCGATTTGAAATCGTTGAGGATTATCGCCACAGTGTTTTTGGGAATGTTGAGGTAATGATGGCTTGCAAGGCGGGATATGATTATCTCCTGGCATAGCTTCCAACCAAAATGAGAAGTGTGCCCGACCATTTCCACTATCCTCTGAGGGGTCGCTAGTTACTTGGATACACGGTTGGAGGTAGAGAAACAACATGGCGACTTGATCTAGGTAGAAGCGGTGTCGGGATAAGGACACGGATGATGAGGCTGATGCCGAGGAGATTAGTGAGGCAGGCGAGGGCTCGTGCAAGCAGGCCGATGAGGGCTTGGCTCGAGATAGTTGGGTAATTTCGCTTGAGAAAGATAAAGGGGCCGAGCCGGAAGTATAGTCGATTTCTCTGTTGTCTCCTGGTCCTGGTGTCGATCTATCTCGGTCTTCCAATCTTCCTTAGGGCTTTTTTATATCCATATATTTTTGTTTTGTAGATTGTATCATAAATGTTTTAAAGATATAAATAACAGATGTTTTTTTGTCAATTGGTATTATCTTTTGTGTTCATGTTGAACTATTCTTGGTTTTATGGATTGGAATGACTCAATTTTGAGTCTTGAATTGTTAGTCGGTTTGGTGGTGCCTTGGGTGTTTTTTATAATGATTCCATGAATCAGTAGCATGTGCCTTGGGTTTATGAAAATGATGTTAGGGTCTTATCTTTATCTTTGTCTCAAGAACAATGAGAAGTGTTCTCTACTGGAGTAGACCAAGTCCAAGTACACATAAGCTTGAATCGAAATGGCTTGTTAGAGTAAGCTTAGTGAATGATATTTTAATTAAATGGACTGAGAATTAATGATAACTCGTTAAAATTATCTTTGTTGTTCGAGTCGACTTCATTCAGGGCTGACTAACACCGCGTTTTTAGTTGGCTACGCGAGCTATCGGTCCATTGAGTCGATCGCTCAAAATTTATGGGCTGGGCATAAGTTGAGGTTTGAATTGTTGTCGGTTGTCGAGTCTCGAGGAGCATTTATAGAGGAAATGATGGGGCCCTGTTTAGGTGGCCCTTTTGACATGATCGAATGCCAAGCGTCATTGCTGCTTTGATTTCTGAGCAAGGCCTTACATAAATTGTACTTGATCATCCACAGTTTTAAAGTTGATATAAACAAAAATATCCAAATATAGATAACACCACATTCAAAAGTCATAGATATATAAAATAGGAGCAAAACTTGTGTCAACTTAAGTGGATAGCAAAAAGTTATCCACCAAACTTTTTAGCCACTCATAATGTCTAGGGTCCTTGCATAAAATGAAGGGAAAAATGTTTTAAGGCCCAAAAAAAAATCGGATGTGAGTAGCCCCCCTGTATTTTTTTGGGTGTGACAAAGCCCCCAAAACTCAACTTAATAATGATTCAGCCCTATTTTCATTTCCAAGACAACTTTAAGAGAAAAGTTGAGGCGATAAGACCAAAATACCCTTGTACCCGTTCCCCCCAGCCTGGCCGCCTTCTCTCTCTCTCTCTTCTCTCTCTCTAACTTCTTCACCGCAAACCTCCATTAGCTTCCGAACCCATTTTCAAAACCCTAGTTTCACTAAAGCGGCTAGGAAATCTATTTTGAAAATACCCCAAAGAAATTTAAGTAAAATGGCTAAGAACCGTAAGCGTAGCAAGTATGAAGTGGACAACAAACAAACGGAACAGGATGTTCGTCACCGGCGTCGGTCGGCACGATTGGCGCAGGAGGAAATGCCAAACTTATCCGCCTCCGCCACTGCCTTGATATCGCCCGCCGGCAATTCTGCTCCGACATCCTCTGAGGATGAGGAGAGTAACGAGGCGATGGAAACCCTATTGAGCATGAAAAGTCTGGATATTCGAGAAAGCAAGAGGAGACGCTCGCTGGAGGATGTGTCCATCTCAAAGAAGAAGTAAGTTCCCAAGCAATTGAGGGTTTTTGAATTTAATTAGTTTAAATGAGTGATTTTGATTTTAATTGAGGTTTATGGGTTCTTTTTTTGAATAAAATGGTGGTGAGAGGCTGGTTATTGTAGTGTAGAACCAGTTTCGTAATTTTGGAGTAAGATCTAAACAATACGAAGTGTTATCAGTTTGGAACAAATGCATGCACACAATTCTTATTTGTTGATAGCTAGTTGCAATGCATGTCAATAAATCTTGGTTGTTGTTAACGTTTATGCATAAGTGTCAAGTATTAGCTATTCATGTTAATAAAACGTAATTTTGACTAAGATAATGCCTTTACGTTAATTGTTACCTAATTTGCAGTTGAACGACTTGTTAAGAGTAAATAGTTGTTTATGCAGGAAAGCTACAGCCGAAGGTGATATAAGGCCTAGTGCCTGTCTTGGATCATATTGTACTTTCATGCAAAGACTTCAACCAAAACTGAAGCAGTGGCATTGGGATGCCTACAAGGGCAGTAACTTTGAGCACCATGTATTCTTTGGACCACCAACACGTGATCGACGGGCACTAGAGCATGTGCTCAGCCATTATGATGGCGAAACTGATGAATTCTCTTTTCCTGATCCCATAAGCGGGACTATATTTTCAGTCCAATTTGATGAAGAGTGGGTGCAAACTCACACGGGCTTCCCTATTGATGGGGAATTGATCTACGGGAATAGAGACGCTCACAATCGGCTTTGGAGGGAATATTTTGAAGAGAATAAATAAATGCTAAAGGCTAAGTCAAAGGCGAAGGCTAAGTCAAAGGCGAAGGCCAAGGCCACAGAAGAAGCTGGTAGCTTGAGGAGATATGTTGAGGAGTTACTGGAAACACTGGTTGAGTCTTCTGAAAATAAGGACATTGAGGATTTTGTGCTGCTTCAGATCTTGTACCAGTGTGCAATGATTTGGTGCCCCAACAGCTCACAAGGCATTCCAAGATAGTTGTTTCAATATGTAGATAGTATTGAGAGAGTGAAGAACATTGCGTGGGGTAAATTTATTTTTGATGAGACGAAGAGAGGCATTCAAATTGCCGTTGAAGGGTTGAGGAAGCCAGGGGTTACATACGTACCTGGATGCATGCCGCTCATCCCTGTAAGTTGCATGACCAACTGGTCTGACATTTGTTTTAGTTAACATTAGTCTTGGAACAGGCATTAGAAAACATGTACAATATTAAATGATTATAGAATATGGTTAAAATTAACATGTTAACATGAACTTTAACATATAAAAATTAAAGTTAACATTAATAGGTCAAAGTTAACATGTTAACATGAACTTTAACATATAAAAATTAAAGTTAACATTAATAGGTGAAAGTTAACATGTTAACATGAACTTTAACATATAATTATTAAAGTTAACATTAATAGGTGAAAGTTAACATGTACCCATTAATGTTAACATGTTTTGGTGAAAGGTAGCTATTTAGAGTGTAGTTGAAGAATGAGTTCTGAAAGTTAACTATTTTGATATTCGTTCCTTCGATTCTGACAGCTATGGTACTATGAGATGACTGGCATTAAAAAACCAACCCTAAACTTGAGATGGAAGCCTCCGATGACCAATTGGGTAAGGATTGGATGGCCGCTAGATCGTTGAGGATGGAGACAATTGTCTCTAAGGCCAAGAAAGCAAGCATTAAAATCATGGAGAGACCAATTACGACCAGCATTGAAAGGGGTGAAAAATGCCCTCAATTTGAAAAATACCCTCAACGGGAGCCTCGCAGGAAGAAGATTGAAATCGCTCGCTTTGGGAAAAAAGAAGCCCAATTATCTCATATAGGAGTAAGGTTATGGAGCAAACTAGGGTGAGAAAGAAGAATGAGGAAGAAAAGGTAAAGGATGGGAAGCAAGATAAGGTGAAGGGCAGGACAAGGAGCTCATCCATAGGTTACGTAAGCATCAATGACTCTTTACACATTCTTGCATATTTATATTGAGTTAAATTTTCTATCTTTATCATTAGTTAATTTTCCATGTACTCATTGTTTCATGTTAACATGTTTTGGGTAAGAAAATTACATTGTGGATTCTCATAACTATTTTTTTTAATATTGTGGATACATATGGGTAATGGATATATGGTTTACTTTTCAGATTTTGGCCCAGCATATCAGAGATGCTTTTGAGCGTGAAGATGAAATAGAGAAGTTGACAACCAAAGATCAAATTCAATTTTGGAGGAATACGGCCAAAATTAATTGGAAACTGCTCCACACTGTCAAGCGTAGTAAGCGCTTTCAATGGGAGGAATGCTCTAAGGAGATACATAGGCTGAACAAGAAATTGGAGCGTTATGAAGGGACCGCTGACTTGATTGACCCCGAAGACCTGAAGAAGAATGTGAAGGGGATTATGTCACAGAAAGAGGGGTATACAGGGTCTGCACAAAAGAAAATAAGGAGGAGTATTGATTCTGAGGACAGGGGTGATGATGGAATTTGCTTCGATTATGACGATGTAACCAATATTGGCAAGGAAGCAGAGAAGGAGGTAGAGAAAGGTGAATGGAAAGAGATGGAGGATGATAATTTGGAGAAAGCTATAGAGAGTGAGGAGGATAAGAAAGAGGAAGCGAGTGTGGATGAGAAGAAAGAGGAAGAGCGAGAGTAGGAGAAGAATGAGGAAGAGGAAGAGGAAGAGGAGAAAGTGGAAGAGGAAAAAGGAAAGAAGAAAGATGAAGAAAAGATGGTGGAGAACAGAGAGGGAGAATGTGCTGAGGAGAAGAAAGATGAAGAAAGGATGGAGGAGGGAAAACAGGTGCAAGTTTATCAGAAGAGAATGAAGAGATTAGCGTCAAAGGGGACTAGGGGACCAAGTACCAGAAAGCGGACGCGCTCACAACTAGTCCGCACCCCTTTCACTCAAGAAAAGAAGAAGGAAGTTCATCAAGAGATAATTAACATATCACACCACAAGGAGGAAGAGAGGGAAAAAATTAGGTTCTATTGTAAGCCTGATGAATGCACTTGGGATTTTTTGGCGAAGAGGAAAATCAAGAAGAAGGAGGAGGCTCTTTTGAAGTTGTTGAACGAGGATATTCCTAACATTAGTGATTTTAGCATACGTTTGATTGATAGTAAAGGAACCTTCATTCACAACTTTAGAGTACCTCAACACTTATTATCAAAGCTCACACCAGATGAGAACAGAAGGATCTCTGAGTTTTGCAATCAAAAAGCCCATCAGTAAGTTTAGTCATTCTGAATAACGTTTGCTAGGACATGTTAGCTTTCATTGTTACGTGTTAACATTTCCAGGTTTATGTTAATTATTACCCATTTATGCTAACGTTTGCTAGAAAATGTTAGCTTTCATCGTTACGTGTTAACGTTTCCATATTTATGTTAACTTATACCCATTTATGCTAACGTTTGCTAAATCATGTTAATATTTCCATATTTTTCTATAGTAAGTGGTTGAACGAGGTTTGGATCTTATTGTTATGTTTCAGGTCACGTGTTATTGTTAACACATTCAACAGTAGTGTCGATTCATTGGAACTTCTTAATCTTCTACGTGGCGGCCGTATCGATGACCATGCAAGTTTGATATGTTAATCTCTTACGCATTTTATGAGATGACTGGGTGTTGGGTAATTTAATTTGTATCTGCTTCATGGTAAATTTACAGGTGATGGAAGCTCTTGTAGATAGGCTCGTCACATGGCTAGAGAGGCCAGATGTGGAGTCCATGGGCAACCAATATGGGGTTGTATCGACTTTCTTCTGCGTAAGCATTAGGTTCAATCTCCTACCATTTTTATCTCATGTTTACAATTGACTTATCATTATTTTTTGGCAATACAGCATAGTCTTTATGCAGTCACCCCAGATTTTCCACATCTATACACATCTTTCATACAAAAGCATGTTGCCGCAAGGAAGAATGTACTCCTTATCCCGCTTGTACGTCATGACCACTGGCATGTGGCTGAAGTAAGGTTGGATGAGGACGTTGTCAAGCATTATAGCTCGGCTGGCCATAGTGCATACGTTGAGCCAGTAAATAAAGTAATTGCTTTCATGGACCATATGAAATCTGGTTTTGATCCGAATAATATTTGGAGAAAGTTCCGATATGAAGCCGTCCCTTGCAAGCAACAGACTGGAATGTTACTATTTCATGCATTTAAACATGTGTTAGTATGTTAACTAAATTTAAACATTTTCATTTTATTCAGCATGTTATATCTAACTATCTGCTCCATCTTATATCATGCAGCTTTGATTGTGGTCTTTTCATTCCTTTATATATAAAGGCTATAATTCATGGGGTAGATACCACTCAAGTAACTAATCACTCTGACGAGTCTGAAGTCATCCGTGCCAGGCTTGCAGCTGAACTCCTAATAGAAGGATGGGAACAGAAAAATCAAGTGGAGACAGTGGAAAAGGATGGGTGAATGATATCCTAAAAAGTGATGTGTACGAACAGATTGAATTGGGAACAAAACTAACTGGCATTTTAATTTAGTTAACATTATTGCAGCTTTGTATCATTCTCTTTGACAGTTAATTCCACTGTTTGTGTAACTGGTTGATAGTGTGGATGAGAAGATGCACATATCTGGTTGTGAAACTGGTTGCTATTGTAATCATTGCTAATAACAGGTTGAAATGCATCACAGTTCATGTTGACTTATACTGATAGAACATGTTACTGATATATTGAGAAAAAACCAACATTGATTTACATATTCCTCCTAAGGGTTAACATAATATAAGAAAAGATGACATGTACTCAACCACACAGATAACCTATTACGCTGAAAGTAAACAAATTTGCCAAAAAATTGGTAAAAAACACACTTTCACTAAAAGTTAACGTATAACTCTGATAGTTAACCACTTTCAGTAAAAGTTAACATATAACTCTGATACATAACCACTTTCAGAAAACGTTATCATATAACTGAGATAAATAATCACTTTCAGTAAACGCTAACGTAAAAGTCTAATAATTAACCACTTTTAGTAGAAGTAAACGTATAACTCTGATACATCACCCCTTTCAGTTGGGAAATTAACATAAATGTCACTAAATTGACTATTTTTAGTGAAAGTTGACACATAATATTTAACCACTTACAGCAAAAGCATAACAAACTGAATTTTCTTTCAGTTGATTTTCATCTTACAGATCACAATGTTGAAGAAAATTAGTACCATACAAAAACAACATAGGAAGAATGAGCAAAGTTTCCATTTTTCGACTTCACGGTTCGATTGCTTTAGTGCTTTCTTCAATTGCTTTGTTTTGGTCGCTATCTCATCTTCAACGGGGACTTCTGGGCAAAATGGAATAATCTTACTGGGCATTGCATTCTCTTTGTGAGCCCAAGCAAAAAACTTGCATTGCCTATTTGGGAAATTTACACATCCCCAGAAGTATCTTCCTTTATTCTTCCCATTTTTGCACTGCCTCATGGGTGTTGGAATTTGACAGAAACAACATACCTCTTCTTGTGACTGAGATATCTCTGATGTTCTCATCTCGCACTCTCAAACTCCGAATGCAGGGAAGATAGAACATACATTTAAATTTAGCTTGTCCATGGGCACATTATATATTGCATAAGGAACAAGAAACTAGCCGTTGTAATATAGCTGTTAGCACAGTATGATGGGCAGTTAGCCGTTAGAACAGTGAATGAGATGTTGGACATTTGGCCAATTTAAACTCAAAATCCTTTAATAAAATCTAAGATGAACAAGCACAAATCCGTTAACATCTTTCAGCCTTGCTTTTAGATATTGCTAGCATGAACAAAATGATTAGCCATTATATATCACAGATTACAAAAGAACACCACTATATACTTAACCACTTAAAAACAACCTTTGCTGTCTCATACAAAAGTATTGTTGTAAGAAGCAGAAACACACTAGTCACCAGATGGGCTCGTTACAGGTTGCTCGATTGTGACCAACAACTTTGCACCGAGAACATTTGACTGGCCGTTTGTAAATGGTTCTGTTGTTTATGCGTCTTGTTTTATTTCTTCCCCTCCTCTTAGTGGTAATTGGTGGCAAAATCTGTATTTCATCCCTGGACACACTCCGCTTCTCATAATCTGGGATGGGATATAATATTTCGTCATAGCTCTTCTTAAACGCTTCTACGGACATGAACCAATCACAATATTGATATACGTCTCTTTTCATATAAATAATGACTGCACAAGCATGCACACAAGGAATACGGGTTACGTCCCAAGCTCGGCTAGTGCACGTCCTCTTCTCCAAATCAACGTGAGTAGTTCTATGTGACTGCACTTCGAATATATCATCTCTAGATTGTTTAATCTCTAAAGTACGTCCTCTTTCCATATTTTCTCTAACAATCTGCTCAGCTTTAGGGCACATATAGCTTGTCCACTTATCAGCCATTATCCGTCTATTGTTCAGGCGACTCATAATTTGTTTTCGGATATGCTCTACCATTTGCAGGATACGTAACAATCGAGCTTCACGTATCCAGCTGTTAAAGGATTCTGCAACATTAGAGGTTACATGACCATATCTGTAAAGCACAAAATAATTAATAGTATGATGGCCATCCAATATGTAATAAAATTAACACGTAACCACAAAACTTAACCTTTACTGCTCAAAGTTAACATAAAAACATCAGTGTTAACATATATTGCTGAAAGTTAACATATATCAGACAAAGTTAACCTATAGAAAGAAAAATTCACATATATGTAGAATATTTAACATCAACTACAAAACGTCATAATCTAAGATGAATGCATTACTTGATGCCAGGGAAGAATGCATTCGCCCAATTCTCTGGCGAATAACAGAGTATAATCTCATATGCGACTGGAGCCATCTCATAAATTTCCTTCATGTAGTCGTTCCATTCCACTATAGTGTATTTATAGCAAGCAGATTGGAGCAAACTCCCCAAAACTTATGTGTCCTTTGCTTTCATTCCCAAATCCTTTAGCTTTGTTCTAAAATTTTCAACTAGGTGCAGAACGCATCGTGAGTGAATTGCTTCAGGGAAATATTCTCTCACGGCTTCTCGAATCCCCTTGTCGGCATCAGAAATAATTATCAATTGGTGGAGAGGATTGTACGGGTCTAACCTTTCATACAGTATGGACCACAAGCCTTGAAGGAACCATCTCCAATTATCAACATTTTCCTGATCACATATACAATACGCAACCGGAAATATCCCTTGGTCTTCGTCGTATGCTATGGCGCTCAGGAGCATGCCTTTGTATCTGTCTTTCAAAAAGGTCTCATCTAAAAATAATAGGGGTCTACACCCATTTAAGAAACCAACGATGCAAGCGGCATAACATATAAACAGTCTTTTGAACCTTCCTTCATTCTGGTCAATGCATATGTAGCTTCCTGGATTCGTTTCCTTCACTATTTGCTCATACCTATACAACAATGTAGCTTCTGCTCATGTAAATATAATACATTGGAACATTAGGATAATATATTAACATAAAAGCTCACAAGTTTTCATAAAACATAACATTCCACAATGACAGTTGGAACATATCAATGAAAACTAACATGAAACATCTAAGGATAAGATATTGCATGATAAATCAACAACTAACAATTGTACTATAAGCGGCTATGATAAAAATTTGTACACTTAATAAAATAACTGTAAAATTTATCATCTTAATTGATCATAAGCCTCATAACTATCACCATACATATCCTCCTGCGCTCTTTCTTTGCCCCACCATATCTTACTGTATTCAAGTCTCAATCCATATCGAGTGAGGAACTCCTTTTGCACATCAATTGGTCGGATTTCAGGT
>BQKN01065950.1:0-24094 GCA_022839385.1 Asparagus kiusianus | reverse complement strand
TTCCGTTGCTTGCGTGCCTCGCCGCCTCGAACGTCCGTTGATTTGTCGAATCATCGTGCCGAGCTATGCTAAGGGACCTATAGGCAATTTTATACGCCTACAATTGTCAGATATACTTCTTTGTTTCTATTGGAACATGTTTATATTTATTATTGGATCTTCTCTATATTGTGTTCCTTGCATTATTATCTTTATCCTATCTGCTTTATACCTACACTTGATCATTGTTTAACTTTCACTAGAGGGATATTACCGTGACGGTGAAACATGTTATTGCACAGTGTTAGGTGCATGACAGGTTTGACATCTTTGGGTTCATCTTGGACTACAGCTTTGTGTGAAACTAGGGGCGTCACGGTATATAGTTGTTTGTTCAATGCTTTATTAATTTTAGTTGCACTCTCGTTTTTACAATGTTGGAGCAAAGTGTAGCACTATATGCAAAAGCATAGCACCTTATTTCAAAAGTGTGGCTCCTTATAAAATTGTATAGCTCTTTATAGAAGAAGTGTAGCTCGTTATAGATAAAGTGTAGCTCGTTATGAGTTATATATCATTCACATACTCCATCGAGCGATGGACGACTTGCTATATAATCTTTTATTAAAATACAAATAGACCAAAAATCTTTTTAAAGCATTTAATCAAACATGTGTTGTGCATCAAATAAATTCTATATAATACACATAATCTTGCAAAATATTACAAATCAACTAAAAATCTTTTTGAAACATCTTATCAAACTCACAATATACATCAAACTTTGTCAATATATTTTCGCATTCCATGCCTTATCCAAAGTCTAATTCATTCCAACATAAAAGTAATCTCGTGACTGCAGGCGAATGTAGTGGAGCTGATTTTTAAGTGGGGACCTTGTTGAACGGCTGAAGTCGAGATGGAGGATGGGAGCGAGTTGTTCGGAGCAATCGGCAGTTAAGAATGAGCTTGTTGGCTAAGGAGTGGAGGGACAACTGGTGGACTTGATGTCGCGTGTGAGCTCCATGGTGAAGCCTTTTGTGGAGGAAGGTGGAGGAGTGATAGGAGGAAGAACATAGAGCTCAATTTGGAGGAGGAAAGTGATTCAAGCGGTAAATTGGAGAGCTATGGAGAAAACATGTGATCAATGGGGTAGTGGTTGTTTGGAAGGGAATAGAGAGTAGAAAAGAGAATGAAGGAGAGGGTAATATGGGGATATTGAGTTTTGAATATGTATATAATGTATACTTATACGCATTATGAAGACTTGAGTTTAAAAATAAGTGATCTTTGTAGTTTTGGGTTTAAGAGGCATTTTGTGAGTACATGGGTTTAAAAATAAGTTGGAGTAAAACTTTGGGTTAAAAGATAAGAACCCCAAAAAATCCTCCGTTCAGCTAGCAAACAATAAAATTTCACACTAAAAACATTAGCATTAGTAAAACTTTCTCAATTTGGCGTTAGATAAAATAAAAAATCACCATCAGATCATCAGCGTAGGGAAAAATATATCAATCAGCTACCAAAAATTTTATGAATTGAAAACAAATCCAAATCAGAATAATAGTCCTAAATACTAGAATCAAACAGAAAGCCTATTTGCCCCAAATAGTATTTCCAAGGCCTGACACACTAAAAATGGAAATTGATGGGTCATTCAGTTTCTGTTTCCCTAGTTTAAATCGACACCACATTTGTGGAAAGGGGGAGGAAAAATCGGCTGCAACGTCACAAAATGAAAACCTCATTTCGGGTTAGAAGCTCCAAAATTAGGTGGAAAACTGAATATTTGGCTCTTTAGTGATAGGGCACAGGTTGGGGCTTTCACACCGGTGAAGGCTAAGGTTAAATGCTTTTTGCGGGATCTATGCCATTGGTGGGTGGGCAAAGAGTTAGGGTTTTACCTTTAGTTTTTCTCTTTATAGTCAAAATCCACTTCACTCCTATATAGATGATTCTAATAAGATTCCTACTTCTTTAGAGTAAAGATTATATTTGAAGACGATATAAAATGGAGTGATCTATGCCATTCACGAGAGATTAGATGGATACTTCGATAACTTTAATCGGGATGGTTAAATAGAGTCAGGTTGATGTGTGGTCAAAATGACTAGAGGAACCTATTTGAGACAACTTACTAAATTTGGGGATAAGATAAATCCAAAAATAATATTGCTCAAATTTTTATTTAAGTTATATGGCACTGCAGAAAATACCTCCATATTCCTTAGATGTGCATTTTACCGGTTCCCAATAAAAGTGAAAAATCGTAGGTATAAGCTGTAAAAGAAGAGCAACCAAGTTGGCTATTCCGCAATGTGCATATATAATTAAGCTCAAATTATACTTTCTTTACGGATTGAGACAATAATTAAACCGCATTTGTAATAATGAACTAAAAACAAAATAAAATAACCTACATAAATAGAAAAAAATGAACCTGGTAATCTTTAGTTCCAATATTCTACCTACGGCTCTTAACCTCGAACTAATAATTTGGTACTATATGTATAAATTAGAATGTACTTAATATATCCAAACCAAGGACAACTGGGCAGCTAAACAAAAACATGTAGCACACTGCATCACTTTCAGTCTAATACAATTTTATTTATAAAAGAAAGAAAATGTAAATTCACAATTTTGAAGAATGAATTACATTAGGGATTAGAAACAAAGAATAAAGAGAGACATTTAGAGCCAAAAAAAGAAAAAGAAAACACTCAGGGGCTTTATCCACAAGTGGGTGATAGTACAGGGAGTGCATATGAACCAATAGAACTATAGGGGGCCTATCCACAATTGGGTGACAGTACATGGGTTAAATCCGCAATTACCCTTTCATCTTTCAACCCTCAAAATGAAGCAGATTGCACTGTAACAAGATGAATCATGTGGAACTTGGGAGATCCTGAATTTCCTGTCATGTAAGAGGGTCTCCTGATCAAAGAGTGGGAACATCGTGAATTTGGAAGGTAACTTGACTGATGCTTCAATATTTGATCTCTCTGCTTAAATATTTTCACTACAAGAGGTCATTTGCCGAGGTTCTGATAAAGAAAGCCTTCAGGACTACACCTCACTGCTTTCTGAATGATTCCTTAATTGCTGCACCGCTGTGATGTTGAAAGGCTGTGCGTGAAAGTTCCCACAGGACCATCAAATTTGCAATTAGGTTCAACAAAGCTGCCATCATTCATCCTCACCATGCCTAATTGATCGCACACCGAATTTATCATGCCTAGACATGATTGGTGATCGCTTCACTCGCTTCTTTTGTAATGTCATAATAGTACCTGCCATTACCAAATTGTAAATGAAAAAGTCTAAGTGAAAAAATCATGATAAAGAAACAAAAATGACATGTATTAAATGTTGTTATGAGCAAACTCACCATTGTAAACAATGGCAAAGATTAGAACCATGAATGGTGAGAAATTGAATTTCCATATCAATATATAAGCACAAAGACAAGCTACAAAGATAAGAAGCTTCTAATATTGACACCACAACAATGATGAGTAAACTTAGGCACTAAACTGAGGATTTGGTTTATTGCTTAAAATTAAGCAGTAAACTGAAGAATTTTATTAATGTCTAAAGTCATGAAAATCTAAAGAAAAGGGTTATTACTTAAGTGGAATGACCTTGGACAAAGATCACAAAACTGCAGGTCTTCACCAAATCAACGGACACTACAGAATATCATTTTCTCTGTTTAACAACATTTCTTTTGTTGACAAATTGATAATTGATAATAGTTAGGGGGTTATTTGGAAGTTGTATTTATAGGGGCCTATATAAGCCTGAGAGATTTCATAATACAATTAGGGTTTTTAATTCTTTATGGTATCAGAGCCAAAACCCCAGCCACCACCTTCCTTATAACCCTAACCCTAGCCGCCACCCTAGCCTCGCGAATCACTACAACCCCAACCCTAGCCGCCGCCCTAGCTGCTGCCACCCTGCACCCCGCGCGCGCCGCGCCGCCGCCGCTGCTGCTGCCCGCGCGCGTCGCGCCGCCGTTGCTACCCCCCGTGCGCACCGTTGCTGCTATCTGCTGCCGCTGCTGCTGCCGCCCGCTAAGCCGTTGAGCTCTCGCTCGTAGTGCTCCACAAGGTGACGATGCCAATGATGTGTAGCGTGATAGATTCTCTCGACATATCAGTCATAGAACTGATGAGAGGATATGTAGCTTGTTAGATTCCCTCAACATTTTAGTCCTAGAACTGATGAGAGGAAGAGTGTATATCTCACAGTGTTGAGATATATCACTTTCGATTCTTGTTTCCCTTGAGAAACGAGAATTTAGTTGAGATCTTACTCTTGTTGTGCAGCAGAAGTGCTACCGAAATTTTCACTGCGCATAACAAGGGTTCGAAGAGAAGAAGAACCGGTGGTTGATCTAGATCGGTGGAGGAGATCATCAAGAAGTTAAACCCCACGGAGGTCTCAACTTTGACACAGTTGATGAAGTTGTCGGCTGGTGAGAGCGTGACAAGGCCACCGGCGAAGTTGGAACTTCCACCCATTGATCTGAAGCTGGAACTTCCACCCATTGATCTGAAACTTGATGGATCGGCTACTTACCTGGACTGATCAGGGCGGGTGAAATACACCCTTGTAGGGAGGAACCTGGAGGGGTACTTGACAGGAGAGAAGACAGAGCCGGCTGAGGGCTCGGCGGGAAGAGATGAGTGGAAGTCCACTCATATGTTGGTGTACATCTGGCTCCTCAACTCATTGGTCCAGTCGATCGCCGTCACAGTGGATGGATGTCTGGGAAAAGTTGAGGAGGACCTATGATGGGATGGGGAATAACCTGAGGGTTTTTCAGATCAAAGGAGAAATCGACGCCACAGTCCAGGGAAAGAGGATTGGCCAGGGGTATGCTACAGAGCTGGAACGCCTGTGGATAGATTATGATCACTTCTCACATCGGGCGAGCTGTAAGGATCCGGAATGTAAGGAGCGAGAGGCCTTTCTACAGGAGAGGACTATGGTGTTCCTCAAGGGGCTGGCATCAGAGTTTGCTCAGAGGACTGCATTGCTGCTAGCTCAGCCGTAGATTCCCACACTTGAGAAGGCAGTCTCGGCTATGATCCAGGAGGAGACTCGTATTAGGCTGCAGGCGGGGACAGGTGGACTTTTTATGGTGAAGTCAGCACTGGTAGCCTAACTCTAGATCCAAGGGGGAGACTCGACAGTGCTATAACTGCGGTGAAGTGGGTCATTTATGGCATGCTTGCACCAAGCCACCTAAGGAAGGAGACTTGGGTGGTCGTGAACAGTTCGGAGGTCGTGGTCATGACCGTGGGGGTTGACGAGGTGGAAGAGGAGCAGGTAACCGAGCGAATTTGGTGGTAGCAGAGGGAGAGGAAGCACCTGAGGTGGTCTTTACTGAGGAGGATCATGCTCTTCTGGAAATACTCAGGAGGAAGCAGAGAGTAGCAGGAGATGGAGACAGGAGGAGTGGAACTGAGGAGGCATCCACTTCGTTCTTCACCAGAGGCAACACTGCTACTTATGCTCATTCGACCAAAGGTACTGATAACATACATGCTCTTGCTTCTATGTCCCTCGATAGGTCATCGAATGGATAGTCGACTTCGATGCGTCTCGATATGTGACAGGTAATGCTAGTGAGTTCTCATCATATACTCACCAAGCATCAGCTGATAGTATTCAAATAGCTGATGGTACATTTTAGCCAATGGTTGGTAAGGGTATTGTTAATTGTACAGATTCGGTAACTTTGTCCAATGTTTTGCATGCTCCTTCATTTCCAGTCAATCTTTTGTCCATTAGTGCTATCATACTCTAATTAAAATGCATTGTTTTTTTAACATTTCCAAGATGATCTTCCAGGAGAAGAGGACAAGACGGAGACTTGGGACTGGCACATGGAATAGTGGACTGTGGTACCTGGATCGTGAAGGGCTGGACTCAGCGTTGGTATCTATGGTAGAGAGAGCAGGAATAGGATCTGAGATGAGTGTTGAGAGTATGTTGATGCTTCATCACCAGCGCTTGTGACACTCATTCTTTAGTGTTTTAAGTAGGTTGTATCCATCTTTATTTGAGAGAGCAAATAAACAAAGCTTGTGTGCGATGCATGTGAGTTTGGAAAGCTTACTAGAAGCTCTTATGTTAGTTCTGGTCATAGGAGTTCTCGTGCATTTGACCTGATACATTCAGATGTTTGGGGGCCTTGTTCCACAAGTTCTATGAATGGATACAAGTATTTTGTTACCTTTATTGATTGTTTCTCTCGTGTTACTTGGTTATACCTGATAAAAAATAAGAGTTAAGTGTTTGGTTACTTCCAAAACTTTCATAAGAATGTTCAGACTCAATACGGAGCAGTAGTAAAGGTATTGAGGTCTGATAATGGGACAGAGTATACCAACAGAGTGCTTGGGGAATACTTGTCAGCTCAAGGAATACAACACCAGACCACATGTCCATACACACCAGCTCAGAATGGGGTAGCGGAGAGGAAAAATAAACATCTTTTAGAGGTTTCTAGAAGCATGATGATCTCCATGAATGTCCCAGAAACATTGTGGGGGCAAGCAGTGTTGACAGCAGCGACGCTGATCAACAGAATACCCTCGAGAGTGCTGGATTAGAAGTCTCCGTGTGAGACGTTAAAGGGAGATAATGGTGGGCTTCTTCCACTAAAGGTGTTTGATTGTGTGTGCTTTGTGAAGAACAGGCCATCCGTCGGGAAGCTTGTCCCTAGAGCGTTAAAGTGCATCTTTGTGGGATATTCTGCTACTCAGAAGGGATATGTTTGTTGGAGCCTGGTGGAGAAGAGATTGTTTGTGAGCATGGATGTGCACTTTCGAGAACTCGAGCCATATTACACCCGGGAGGTAACCTCATCCGTTGGTGACTTGCCCGATACTGGAAGTATGAGGCGAGAGGGGAAGAATGGTGAGAGGCAGGTGAACAATGTAGAGAATAATGTGGAGAAATCGATTTCTCTATCGATTCGTTGAGAGGGAGAATTGGTTGAGGAGCAGGAGAATGAAGAAGAAGAGAAGGAGACAAGAGGTGTTAGGCCTACGGTTCAGAGGGAGCTACTTACCTATAGTAGGAAGGGAAAGCAAATTACAGGAACAGTACCTACAGTGCCACTGGTGCCAAGTCTCTGACAACGCATGTCTCGACTCCTGAAACACCTACACCACCACCAGATTCCTCCCAAGGTGATATCATTCCTCTCCTTACTCCTCACATACAAATGTCAGTACGGAGGACTACTTGCAGCAATGCGGGAAATCCTCCTAATAGATATGGTTGGGATCTTACCCAGTTTGTATCATATTCTAACATCCACCCTGCACATGGAGCATTCATTGTATCATTGGACTCTGTTACTGTACCTAACAATTGACAGGTTGCTAAGAAGGACCAAAAGTAAAAAGCGGCTATGCACGAGGAGCTAGGGGCTCTTAAGAAGAACCGCACTTGGGAGTTAGTAAAACTACCAGGAGGAAAGAAAGCAATTGGATGCAAGTGAGTCTTCACTGTGAAACAGAATCCAGATGGACAGGTTGAGCGCTACAAGGCTCATCTGGTGGCAAAAGGGTACAGTCAGACATATGGCATCGACTATGATGAGACTTTTGCACCGATGGCGAAGATGAGCACTATTCAGACCTTGATCTCTCTGGCAATAAATGGTAGATGAAAGGTACACTAACTAGATGTGAAGAATGCATTTCTTCATAGAGATCTAGTGAAAGAGGTATACATAGAGATAACACCAGGATTCGATACAGATCAGACAGTGGACAAGGTCTGCAGATTAAAAAAAATCTCTCTATGGGCTGAAGCAGTCTCCTCGTGCTTGGTTCGATAGATTCAAACGGGCTATGATAGGTATGGGGTATCAGCAGATTAATACCGATCATACCGTGTTCTTTTGACGGAATAGGGGCCACATTACCATGCTTGCGATATATGTGGATGATATGATTATTACAGGGGATGATGAAAAGGAGATTGCCCAACTCAAAGTGGGACTGGGTAAGGAATTCAAGGTGAAAGATCTTGGCTTGCTTCGATACTTTCTTGGAATAGAGATAGCTCAAGGAGCGGAGGGGATTATCCTCTCACAAAGGAAGTACGCACTGGACCTTCTCAAAGAGACAGGGATGTTAGGGTACAAACCTGCAACTACACCGATCGACCAAAAGTTCAAGCTGGATACTTAGGCTGGAGAACCAGTTGATCGTGACAGATACCAGAGGCTAGTGGGCAGGTTGATCTATTTGAGTCACACACGTCCAGATATTTCTTTTACAGTGAGCGTGATGAGCCGCTACATGCATGATCCGAGGAAGGGTCATATGAACGCAGTGTACCAGATTCTGAGATATTTGAAGAGTGCCCCCGGAAAAGGGTTGATATTCAGGAAGAATGGACATGTGAGCATTGAGGGTTACTGATTGGGCTAGCTGTGCTGATGACAGGAGGTCCATCTCAGGATACTGTATCTTTGTAGGAGGCAACTTGGTCTCGTGAAAGAGCAAGAAACAGTCAGTGATGATAAGATCAACAGCTGAAGCAGAGTATAGAGCTATGACCTTGGGGAGTTGTGAAGTTATGGTTGAAAAATATGCTGATGAAGCTGAACCTGGATCAAGGAGCCAAGATGAAGCTGTGGTGTGATAACAAATCAGCCATCAGTATCGCCAACAACCCAGTGCAACATGATAGAACCAAACACATCGAGATCGATAGGTTCTTCATCAAAGAAAAGTTAGACAATAGACTACTGAAATTAAGTCATGTTCCAACTAAGGAACAGGCAGCAGACTGTCTGACTAAGGGACTTAGCTTAGTAAATATGATTAGAGGATGTGACAAGATGGGCTTAGTGGATATCTTTCGCCCATCTTAAGAAGGAGTGTTGACATATTGATAATAGTTAGGGGGTTATTTGAAAGTTGTATTTGTAGGGGCCTATATAAGCCCAAGAGATTCCATAATACAATTATGGTTTTCAATTCTTTATCTTTTGATAGCTCATGCAATGAAAACCCACCACCAGGAAGATAAATGTGATACCTAAATTATAAAAAGAAAAATGAAAACAAGCAAAAGCAGTAAGTTTGAGAGATCATGAAGCATATTAACAAGATGCAAAAACTTTCTAACAATAACTCACAGTTTGCGCCTTTGACCTTCCCCAACATCATCTTCAAATTTTGAAGGACTGATCTGCAAAGAAAATGGAATCATAACGGTATCAGGAAGGAAATAAAAAGAATCATAAATCTTAGTATGAAGAACTTAAGCCAGCTTCCTCGGTGCTCCAGGATCCTATATGAGCCTTAATGTAAATAATTGCCTTATTCATGTCATCTTGAAATTTATCTGGCCGAAGCTAGGAATTTCTAACTTCTGTTGGAAGCTTATCCATGAACAAAATGTAAAAGTCCAACAATGATTCGGGGTTAAAATTACAATTGATCTTTTATGGAACTTATTATTCACTCCATCACCCTCTATGCTTGGGAACAACATGGAAACTGCATCTTTCCCTAATAAGGCATCATTAGCTACTTGATGAATTAGTAATCATACAACATTATGGCATATATAATCTTGGAAAAAAAGTCTAAAAGACCATAATTTACTTCCTCAACAACTTTCACACATTGAGAAGCATGAAAAAGGGATAAAAGCCAAGTGCAGAATAACTCAATTAGAATGGTAAGGGGGCAGTAGAAATGCTTTTTGCAGAAAGGTGTGGGAATATGTGTTTGAGCAAATATTGGTTGTTTTTGTACTGAGCAAATGCCATAGAACCAGAAGACAAGCGGGACCTAGAGAATTACGGTTGGAAACTTGAAACAACCCTTGAGGAATAGGTACTTAGGGGGGTTATTGGTTGGGACAAATTAGGGCCAAGTGGAAAAATTGTTCCAATAGAACAATTTTATCCTATTGGATATTTTGAGTAGGTAAAGTAGGATAAGTGAGATAATGAGACATTTTGAGCTTTTGATTTGACAACTCATGTGGGATAATTTGATGATGTGGCACCTTATTAAAATATAATTTTATCTATTAATTACTTCTAAATTAACTTATCCAATTGGTTTAGTATATTATTTAGTATATTATTATAATATAAATATTATTTTACTATAAATTAAAATATAATATGTTGTACTATAATTACTAATTAATATTATTAATTATTATATTATATTATATTATATTATATTATATTAGCATGCTATATATAATAATTAATATAATATAAGATCAATATATTTGATATAATATTTTGATAATATAAAATTTAATATAATACATTATTTTATTTATACAAAAATATAATATGTTATACTACAATTACTACCTAATATTATTAATTATTATATTATATTAGTATGCTACATTATATAATAATTGATATAATATATGAACAATATATTTAATATAATACTTTAATAATATATTATTTTTCTAATATATTATAATATAGTATCATAGGATATAATGTATTGTATAAAGTATAATATTTTACTTTATTCAATGTAATATTTTTAAAATATTATATATATATATATATATATATATATATATAATGATACCTTTTAATATATATATTAAAAGGTATGTATTATACTATAGTTATATATATAATGATACCTTTTAATATATATATTAAAAGGTATGTATTATGAGAAATATTGAGAAACTTGATACCAACTTTCTCCATTGAACTTGGTAGTGAGGTGGTCAAATCCCCACCCTACATAAACACCTTGAAGAGAAAGCCCCAATCACTATTCACCTACTTTAAAAAAGATGCTCTATTTTCAAGGTGTGATGTTGGGGGTGACTTGGCCACCTCACTACCAAGTTCAATGCAAGAACTTGGTACCAAGTTTCTCCATATTTCTCATATATATGTTAAAATGTGTATGACTTAATGGGTATGTATATGAAAAATTCACATAAAAAATGAATGAAAACTGAAAAGCCAATCTCTAGACTTGCAGACTCTAAAACCGAAAAGGTAACTCAATTTCCGTCACTGAATTTTATCCCAGCCACTTACAAATCCATCTTTAAATATTGAAAAACACTGGGTCATCAAAAAGTTAAAATAATTGAGAATTTTAAGTATAAAATAATAATTTCATTAACAAAGACCAGTCCAAAACCAAGAGAACAAAACTAGTTGGATTTTTTTTGTGATATTTTTCCCATAAATATTTAATATATTGAAATTAGTACCTCAAATCATTGAAATTGTCATTGTCCCCGCGTTCTTATACCTTGCTCCTGCTACTCTTAGTTAAAGAGCTAAATTGAAACTAATTATAAGAATGGGGGACCTAATAGTAATTTCAGTGATCTGAAGGACTAATCTTGAAATAATAAAGATTTAGGGGCCTAATATCATAAAAACACAAAAAGAAAGACTAAATTATAACAGTAAAATTTACAACAGAAAACCAAATACTGTAAAATTTTACAACATAAAAGATCCAGTATACCTCATCCAATGGCATTCTTAACAATTCAACTTTCTTTAACATTTGAAGTTCCTTCCTATTTTCCTCCTCCTTGATGACCACCTACACCACCAAAAATAATCATGAATGTTATACTACTATGAAATCATCATAGCTTAAACATGAGAAAGAATTGTAACAATACATTAGACATATGGAATGAGTATTGTCAAATTTATCGTAATGTGCAAACTTATTTTATAGTTAGGTAAAATGTCAAAGCATTTCTAGAAATGTTTTTAAGATGTCAAAATTAAATACCTATTAAAAAATACAAACTGTGAAGTAACATGTCAAAACATTTATAAATAGTAATGCTTTTACATTGTCAAAACCAAAAACTATGTAAGAAAACTGGGCTCGAACTGTGACACAAGCTTAAATGTCAAAATCATCAAATACAAGAAAAAAAAAGTACTACCATTTACTCTATTCAATTGTTTACAGATATGAGACAAATAGGCAAAATATAACTGAAATCAAATTCATATACAGTTTTTGTACTCGAATCGAATTAGAATACGATTACGAAAAACACAAAATGAACCAAGTTCAAATAGTTTTGTATCAATTCGCTTCTGTTGTTTCCACTTTCCGCTCCTATTTGATACACATTAGAGCAATGAGCACTTTTACAATTGTACACTACTTTCCAGACACACATTAGACACGTTAGAAAAATGCTAATCTAAATAATAAAACCTCGCATGTCAGTGTGTGTCAACCTTAAAAAAAGTTAAAGATTTTACCAAATGCATTAGAGAGATTTTTGGTTCATAAAATTACAAAGCAACACATAATTCTCGAAACATCAACACTAAAATAAAATGCTCTTTTTTAGATTAACAATCTTTATTTTACGTGACTTCTGCTTAGTGATTTATTATATTCTCCAAACATCAACACAACCCTCTTATTCACGTGCAAACCATCCCATTCTACAACCATCCAATTCTACACGTGTGAGCGCTTCAAGAACAAACAAAAACAGCAAAACATAATTCTCGAAGAAACTGTTAAGAGAGAAATGTCATTATGAAAGAAGTATAAATCTAAACTAAATCCAAAAGGAATCAAGGAACAATATGAAGTATTACTAGCTGTCTTTAACACAACACAAGCAAAAAATGGCGTTGGATGATTTTGTAAGGAAGAGGACATAATTGGAATGATCATTACCACATATGGAACACGTGTAGATAAAATCGATGTGAACCATTGTAATATTCTTACCCTTTGATCAATATAAGAAACCTTGATATTATTTTTCTTTCTTCAAACTTTTCTTTCATATAATTTCTTCAAATATCGGAGTAGGATTTTTAAAGCTAGAAACCCTCTTCTTTCTAAACCTTTCTACACCTTGAAGCCGCGGAGGGGGATTCCCCACTTTCTTTAAACTATTCTTCATATTATTTCTTCAAATTTGGCATGATATCAAAGCACATTTCTAAAGCTAGAAACTCTCTTTCTAAACTTTGGAGCCCCTGATGGGATTTCACACTTTACCCGTTCACAGCATTGTCAATGATTCTCTTATTAATCACCATGAATTTTTCCTTGACATTAGTTTCTATGGTTTTGCGTGATGAGATTCTGCTTTTATATTCTGATTTCCAGTGGAACTACTTGACGATATTTGTACCATTCAGTTTTTCTTAGATCTCCTTCTCCACATTTGTGTATTGTGCAAACCTATTTTTGTCTATTGCTTGTATAACTTCCTCTCGTGTCTGGTTG
This sequence comes from Asparagus kiusianus, assembly GCA_022839385.1. Taxonomy (NCBI): domain Eukaryota; kingdom Viridiplantae; phylum Streptophyta; class Magnoliopsida; order Asparagales; family Asparagaceae; genus Asparagus; species Asparagus kiusianus. The sequence goes on along the minus strand of BQKN01065950.1, from coordinate 10,826 downwards.
TTTATGATGAGATTCTTCTCTTACCTTCCAATCTTTTATTGAGCTCAATCTCGATGTCAATATATCAGAAAAGTTGTCTCATCCGATTACAAAAATTTCGCATCAAATATATTTCATCGTGACAAGATTTCCTCTACATGTATCTGTGACAAATCATCAGTTTGAGGGGGTGCAAGAGAGAAAATATTAATATGAATGGAGTACAATTTGGATCATATTGACAAAGAATTGGAAGCATTATTAGCTATATCTATAACACGTTACACGTGCAAAATGAAATGTAGGGAAGAGGACATAATTGGAGTGCTTATTAGGCACATGCCATATGATTATAATATTTTTTCCATAATTATCCTGAAGTAATTGTTGTAAAGTATAGCTCTCACCCCTTGATCAATATAATAAAAGGAGATGTATTCTTTTTCGTACTTATGAGTTTTTTTCCTATATATATCTCTTCTTCAAATATGATAAAAACTACAATTAATTATGACCTTATAGTTGATACTAGATTATAAAAATTGGTAATAGAAAATAAGGTGAATGAAGAAGCATGAAAGGCCAAATCAGTCTATCGTGATAACATAACACATGATAGACCACTGTCTTATTTGAAAAGGAGAAGGTTAGAGGGAATATTTCCATCAATAGTATTGGGAAAGATTTTTTCAAAGCTAGAAACCTTCTTCTTTCTAAATGGTGAAGCTACGGAAGGGGATTCCATACTTTCTTCAAACTATTCTTCATTACTTCTTCAAATATGATATGGTATTAGAGTGAGTTTCTAAAACAAGTAGTTCTCATTCTATACGTTGGAGCCGCTGATGAAATTTCACACTTCACCCCCATGAGGGCTTTGTTAGCGATTAATCCTATTAAGCAACATGCATTTTTCCTCGACTTTAATGTTCTATAGTTTTGCATAACGAGATTCTGCCTGTATCTTCTGATTTCCTATCAAACAACTTGCTGAGATTCGTACTATTTGGTTTTTGTTAAATCTCCTTCTCGACATTAGTGCATTGTGCGAACCCATATTCTTCCTCTCAATTGTATGACTTCCTCTCGTGTTTGGTTGTTCTGTGACGAGATTTTGTTCTTGCATTTTCATCTTTTGTCGACCTCAATCTCGATGTCAATTTATCCAGATTACAAAAACTTCGCATCCTATCTATTTCCTCGTGATAAGATCTCCTCTATATGTCTGTTGCAACAATCCTTACGTTTAGCAAAGTGATGGATGACGCATCATCAGTTTGAGGGGTGCAATAGAGAAAATATTAATATGAAAGGAGTAAAATTTTGGATCATATTGACAAAGAAATGAAGGAATAATTTGAAGCATTTTTAGTTACCTATAACACGTTACACGTGCAAAATGAGTTGTGTAGGAAGAGGCCATAATTAGAGTGAATATTAGCATTTATTGGCATAAGCCAAATGATTCTAGTATTTCCACAATTAGCCTGAAATAATCTATACTACTATATAAAGATGATTGGAGTGTTAAAGCTTTTAATTTTCTTTTTTTGCCCTCTCAAATCTTTTATGAATTATAACTATGTAATTATCTCAAATTAATCATTCATTAAATAAATATAACCTTTTATTAACTATGCACCTCCTCACCTTCCTAAATAATTATAATCCTCAATAATATTATACCTATTAATTGTTTAAAAATAATATAATATAATAATTTATAAAATAAGTATACATATTTATTTTTAGTAACCAATTAAATTATTATAATCATTACTTACGAATTATAATAAAATAAATAAAATAATAGTACAAATAGAATAACATATTACTAAATACTATTAAGAATTATACTATAACTCAATGAGCAATAAAATAAATAGAATAAATACTTAATCGCATAAATAGTGTATTTATTTTAATAATATCACATCAATTATGAATTGCACTATTTAACTGTATAATAATGTTAAATAAATTAAATAAATAATTTAATATTATTGTTAAGAGTATTTTCTCAAATATTATTACATGATACTAAATAATCTATCCTTGGTAATAATTGAAAACTAATCTTTTTACAAATAATATTTAAAATTAATAATAGTACTATTGATTGTTAATGATAGTATAATAAAAATTTATAAAATATCTGTAGTACTAAATTATTTAAAAGCATAATTTTAAAAAATAAATTAGATAAATATTTTTATAGTATATGGATAGTATAATTATTTTAATAATATTACTTGAACTAAAAATTATAATATTAAATAAGATAAAATTACAGTAAACCCCTATGAACTTTCAGCGTTGCAATAAATAGAATTTATGAACTTTCGAAATCGCTAAACCCTGAAACTTTTCTAGAAAGCCCCCAATATCTTTTAGATAAATTACACCAAACCCTAATAACTTTTAAAATGCCTTTTTATGCCATTTTCTAGTACTAACTTATAGGGGTTATCTACAAAATTCAAAAACTTATTGGGGGTTTCTTTGAAACAAAAAAGTCATGAGGGGTTTAGTGTGATTTTGAAAATTCATAGTCGTAGGGGCTGAAAGGTCCTAAGGGTTTAGCGTAATTTACCCTTTTAAATAATTATAATGAGAAGTAACTATTGCAATATGCAAGTATTATGTGTAACTATCTAGGAAACATCAGGGAAAAGTTAGCAAGAGTAATGCAGCTTAATTAATTTAGAGAATTATAATGGGAAGTAACTATTACAATATGTTACATGTATTACGTGTAACTATCTAGGAAACATTAGTAAAAAGCTAGCAAGATTAATATAGCTTAGTTAAGTTAAAGTTCAGTTAAAAAATTTCGAGTTAGAGGAGCATATTTAAGAGAATTTATAGAACTGGCAATTTTATTTAAGAATAATTTTAGATTTAGGGGACTTATTAAACAAAAGGTTAGCACTAGGCGATCATTATAAGAAAAACATTTAATTGCAATAACTACACAACAATAATTAATTCGTACGTTTCTTTCTAAGCAATCTTATTATACAATTTTATTTACTAACACATGGTTTTACTATTCAATAAAAAAATTCAAAAATGAAAACATGTACTTTCACGTGCAAAGCACATGCATTATACTAGTCATCGTAAAGCACGGCTCTTACCCCTTGACTAATATAACAAAGGGAGAGAGATTTTTTTCATTCTTAAAATTTGTTTTTTTCCCACATATCTTCTTCAAATATGATAAGAACTACAATTTATCATGAAGTAATAGTTGGTACCAGATTATGAAAATTAGTACATAACAGAAAATAAGGTGGATAAGGAAGCATGAGAGGCCAAATCACTCTATCATGCTAACACAACACATGATGAAACATTTCATATTTGAAAAGGAGAGGGTTAGAGGGAATATTTCCATCAATAGCGAAACTTACGAATTTTGTTAACATTGAATAAGTAGACTAATGCAACAAATAAATTCATGCCGTTTGAGATTTTTGAGAAGTCATATCGATTTAGAGAGAGGCAAAATCAGGATCAAGACACTCATTCTGCTTTGCATTTCGTGGACATGGCTAGGACTTGCGCAGGCATCCAGTCCAAGTGAGTTACAGCCCTCTAACATCAAACTGTACGTAATAATGCGTACTCCAGCAGAACGAGAGTTATTGAAGAATGCTTCTAAAGTTGAAAAGCCATATTCTATTAAATCGTTAAAAAAATCAAATCCGCATTATGCGTCCTAAACTATTTTGGTAAAGTAACCAATTGGCCATACACTTGCAAACACAGAACAAGAGTCGAAAGCCAGCTTTACAATACATAGTGCAATAAGGTCAATAATTCACACGTATTAAGATAATAAAGAGACTATACCTAAACATACAACATGAAAAGCACGGAGAATGTCATAACACATCAAGCTAATAAGCGGCATTTCATAGCTGGAGCAAAAAATAACCGCTAAAAGTAATTTAAGACATCAAGTTTAATACAAGGGAACATAGCCTATAGGCCGACAAAATTTACCAGCTCCCTGTTGGCCGGATGGTCAGGATAAGGTCCGGGCTCCGTCCCCTTTAAATTCATTTGCCATATCGCCTCTGAGAAATAGAACCAATAAAAGAACAGAAAAGAAAGGAAAAATGAATAACATATATTATGCAGACAGCAGACACTACTTTGATAACAACGATTTCATATATAAAGAAGAGGGGAAAAAAAGCATCTGCCATGATGCTGGTATTGATGAAGCCCAAAATATCGTACTATCATAAGTAAAATAAAAAAACAATTTTCAAATCAGAACTCAAAAAGTAAAAGGGAGAAAGGGGAGGGGAAAAAAAGAGAAAATACTAAACAAGCAAATAAAAAAAAGAATAATTTTTCAAAACAGAACGATTTAGCTTTTTATTTTTTAAAATCGACCGTTTTTTTTTTATCAAAATCGACCCGGTTTTGTGATTAGCAGGTTAATCACTATCCTAAATAGTCGGGGTTGCCAACCCCGACTATTTGGGAGGGTGTTAAACCCTAATTAAAGACCTTAAACCCTAAAAATTAATGTCCTAAATAGTAGGGGTTGGCAACCCCAACTATTTATGATAGTGATTAGCCTGCTAATCACAAAACCGGATCGATTTTGATAAATAAAAAAACGGTCGATTTTGAAAAATAAAAAACTAAATCGGCCTATTTTGAAAAATTGTTCTAAAAAAACACATCAGTAACAATATCTCCAAACACCTCAATAATTTTACTCATCAAAAGGTAACATCAAATCGTCAGTGAGAAGGGCAAGAAAAACAACATCTACACATTCGGACAATTCCGGTCCCAATTTCACGAAAGCACAACCCCAGTACCAATAAAACAAGTCAAGCGAATGAAAAGCCTAATAACTTCTTTCAGTCGGGCGACGGCGGTCCCCCGTTCACTGCCGCCGTCGCCGCCCTGATGCCTTCGGTAACCATCACTGGATCCCTGCTGCCGGAGCCTCCAACGGTGTTCCCATTCCAGAGCTACGGGCGCTACGAGAGTAATGAAGAGGGGAGAGGGTGTGAGTGAGGAGAAGCGATGAGAGAGAAGGCAAAAGGGAACAACACCAGGTTCCCGAAACTTCAGAAGATGAGAGAACAGAAAAGGCCGACCCTTTTTGCGGATAGCCCCCTTTCAAAATGTAAATATGAGGGTAGGTGGAACAATTTAGGCATTTATTTGTTAAATATAAAAACAAACAAGGCGTTATACGAATAAATCTCTTCAAAAGGACCGAACTCGTGAAAGCAAAACCGTCAACGCCCTCTTTTCCGTGTCTTCTTCCTGCTCACATTAACTAATTCCCTTTTAGCAAGTCGTTGTATGCATGAGCTCATAACGCTTCCTTTTTTTGGCTGGTTTAATGCGACCCCTGGGTTTAGTGCCATGTGTCAGAGGGGTCACGGCAGGTGACTCACATTTGTGTGCTTCATATTTTGGGTGCGACCAGGGTGGTCATAATTACAATTGCACCTGGATGTGGGTCGATTTTATCCGGTTGCAACTCATTATTACAATTACACTAAGTTTTATGCACGTGCAATACACGCGGTTAAATATCATAATTAAGTATATTTGTTTTATTTCTTTACTAAAATTAATTCATTGGCTCCTTTTTAATGATTTTTGCTTATTTATATCTCTAAACTTGAGCATTATAATTACTTAAAAGGGAAAAATGTGTCCAGGCCCCAAAAACAGAAACTTCTTGTGACGAGGCCCCTCATAGTTTCCCTCATGTGGATCAGCCCATTGAAGTGTGACACTTTGTACTGCAGCCCATTTTTAGCAATTACTACATGTCAGGTAAGCTAAAATCCCCAAATTATCCTTATCCTCTCTCCTCAATCCCTCAAACCATCTCTCTCTCTAAAACCAAGGACTTTCTCAAGTTCGTTGCTCTGGCCCTCGCCCTCCTCGCCGTCGTCGCCTCCGCTTGAGCCCCAAGCGCTCTCTCATCTCCTCTCTCTCTCTCTCTCTCTCTCTCTCTCTCTCTCTCTCTCTCATCTCCTCTCTCCTCTCTCTCTCTCAAGCTCTCAAGCCTCATTCCTACCCGCGACTACGCCCTTCACGACGACGTCGGGCTCCAGATACGCGCCCTAGCTCGCAAGTTGGTGATAATCACATTTTATTATAATTTTATACCCTCATTATCTATTTTATATGAATAAATATACCACTAATAATTGTTTTTATCTTTTAATTGTAGGTTAATGAAGAATAAATCTCAAATTCCAATCTCTCAACAAAAACCCGTTGATTAAATGAAGAAATAAAGCAAAGAAGCCCATTGGAAAATCAATTTCTAAATTATCCAAAAGTCCAAAAGAAGAAAAATATCCAAGCCCAAAAGTCAAGCAAAGCCCAAAGTTCAAAGCCCAAAAGCAAACAACAAAGAATTCTGCGGACAGCAAAAGAAGAGAGGCAGGCATCGATGGCTGCATCGATGGGGGCATCGATGCCCGCATCGATGCCTGTATCGATGCCAGCATCGATACCCCTATCGATGCTGGTATCGATACACTGGGCAGTTAGTTACGAATCTAAGGCTGAAATTTGTTGTTTGGATAAGATTTTAATCCAATGGCTCTCATTCACTAATGTTTACTATAAATAGGGGTAGAGGGTGAGGGGTTAGAGGTGTAAAAAATTTTGTAACTCCATTTGGAGAGGAGGGCTACTCTTAATTGAGAAGGCCTTCCAAAAAATATAACTTTTGTTGCAATTAATAATAATAATTTTTCTCTTCTTTAAATTTTCTTTTATCCTCTTTGTTGAATGATGAGGATGGAGATGAAGAGCAATTTGAAGGTTTGCATTTTTTTTATTTTCCTCTTTTATTTCTTTTTTGTAATTTCTTTATTATTGCTTATTAGTTAGATTTACATTCATGCTTGTAGTGTAGATTTATTTTCTTATCTTTTTTATTTCTTTTTGCACTTTAATTAGTAGAGTAGATTTATTTTCTTGTATTTAATTTTTGCAATTTATTTTGTAGTTTAGATTTTTATTCTTTGTAGTTAGATTTATTTCTTGTTCATAGTTTAGATTTTTCTTTTCTTTTTGTAATTAGTTCTTTTTCTTCTTGTTTTTATTTCTTAAGATGTGAAATTAATTCTTGTAGGAATCTTAGAATTGCATAAAACTAGTCTAATTTCCTTTATATTGTATGAAGTATTCTCTTTCACTTAAAATGTTCATGTTTAGGATAATCAACTAGAAAACTAATCGGTAGAAGATGAATTTGATAATCTATGCTTATCTTAAATGGTTTGATAGGTTATGCTTATGAATTCGAGAATTACTATCTTGTTGTTATTTTTCTCATGAATGGTAATTTTAACTTAGATGATAATTTGATAGGTTATACTTTCCTTAAATGGCTTGATAGTCTATGCTTAATAAATCTAAGCTGAATTATGATAAAAAGAGAATAGTTTGTATTTTGTAATTAAAATTAGCTAGTGGATTATATTCTAGTTTTCTTACCTCTTTTGATCCTCCATCTTAACTTTCTTAAATTTTCTTTTCATTCTTGGTTTTATTTCTTGATTTTATTCATTCTTCTTTCTTGCCTTGTGATTTTATTTATTCTTTGATTCTTTCTTCTCTAAAATTCAATTTATTATCTCTTGCATATATTCACAAAAAATCACTCATCACATCTCTCTCCATAATCACACTTATTCTTTATTTCTAATTGTCACGCACAAAACATAAGAACCAATTCTAATAATCTCTTAAAATCACCTTCCTCGTGGGATCGATATTTTTTATACTATAACTTAATCAATTGTGCACTAGCAATTTTGGTACATAATTATGCCGCATCAGTTGGGCCCTCGAGTTCCCAACCACTTCCCCCCCTCTCCTCCGCCCTGCTTCGTCGCCGTTGCTCGCCGCCGCTCCCCGCCTCGCCCTTGACTACGTCAGAGTTCGCCACTATCGCTAACTGCCTTGCCCTCGAGTTCGCCATCAACATTGTCGGGATGCCATCAACCCGGATGCTTGCTAAGAAGAAGCTACAAGTCTTCAATAACTTAGACTAACATATATCGCACCACATGTCAATCGTGCCCAGCATCAACTTTCACGACAACAAAAGTTTTTTTTGGCTTTTTCAATATTCAGGAGAACAAAGTGATGTTGATTCTGATGGTAATTAATCAAAACATTATTTAAGCTTGCATCTAAACCTTTAAATTCCTCTCTTTTGGACTTGGCTCTTGGGCAATGAATTGGTCGGAGTAGATTCTCCATTCGATTGCGTTTATTTGGCAATGAATTGGTCGGAGTAGATTCTCCGTGCTAGTTCTAGCCCGCACTATGTTAGTTTTAGCTAGTTCTAGCTCTAATTCATCTTAGTTCTAGGCTTTTGGGCCCTCAAGTTAGTTCTAACCCGCACCTTCTTAGTTCTAGCCCGCACCATGCTAGTTCTAGCCCGCACTATGTTAGTTCTAGCTCTAATTCATCTTAGTTCTAGGCTCTTGGACCCTCAAGTTAGTTCTAACCCGCACCTTCTTAGTTCTAGCCCGCATCATGCTAGTTCTAGCATGCACTATGTTAGTTCTAGCTAGTTCTAGCTCTAATTCATCTTAGTTCTAGGCTCTTGGGCCCTCAAGTTAGTTCTAACCCGCACCTTCTTAGTTCTAGCCCGCCCCATGCTAGTTCTAACCCGCACTATGTTAGTTCTAGCTAGTTCTAGCTTTAATTCATCTTAGTCCTAGGCTCTTGGGAACGGAGAAAAGCTTCTCCTACCTCCGGCGGAGCCCACCTAGACACCCTGATGACCCCGGTAACCTCCTCCCACCTCTGGCAAGCCCGGACAGCGTTGAAAAGCTCCAAACAACAAAGAACAAACCCGAACAGCGAGAAATTACACTACAAAAAACTACAGTTTTGTGCCGACTTCGCACGCATTTTTCGATCACCTCCAATCTCTGTTTCCGCCGATTTCTTCTTTGGTGAGTAGCCCTACATGTTGCCTATCACCTCTAATTTTTATCACGCTCTAACTCATTCTCTATCTCTCTCGGTAACGTCTAAAACATCGCTCGATTGCAGCGGCGAGCAGAAAAAAGCAGCGCCGTGCCAACTTCGCACGCGTTTTCCAGCCACCTTCGGTCTCCGTTTTTACCACCATATTCGTCGGTGTGTAGCCGTTTATATTGTCTATCACACGGTATCTTCCTTTCACTTGGGCTCATTTTCTACCTCTCATTATATTGCTTCGAATATTGTTAGTTCTAACTTGCCCCAACTAGCTAGAACTAATATAGTACGGGCTAGAACTACCATGGTGCGGGCTAGAACTAAGAAGGTGTGGGTTAGAACTAACTTGAGGGCCCAAGAGCCTAAAACTAAGATGAATTAGAGCTAGAATTAGCTAGAACTAATATAGTGCGGGGTAGAACTAGCATGGTGCAGGCTAGAACTAAGAAGGTGCGGGATAGAACTAGCGAAAAGTTCCGAATAGCAAAAAACAAACCCGAACGACGAGAAATTACACTGCAGAAAACTATAGTTATTTGCTGACTTCGCACGTACTTTTCGATCACCTCCAATCTCTGTTTCCACCAATTTCTTCTTTGGTGAGTAGCCCTACATGTTGCCTATCACCTCCAATTTGTATCATGCTCTAGCTCATTCTCTATCTCTCTCGGTAACGTCCGAAATATCGCTCGACGGCAGCAGCGAGCAGAAAACAGCAGCGTCGTGCCGACTTCGCGCACGTTTTTTGGCCACCTCCGGTCTCTATTTTCACCACCGTCTTCGCCGGTGTGTAGCCCTTTATATTGTCTATCACACGGTATCTTCCTTTTACTTGGGCTCATTTTCTACCTCTCGTTATATCACTTTGAATATTGTTAGTTCTAACTTGCCCCAACTAGCTAGAACTAACATATTGCGGGCTAGAACTAGCATGGTGCGGGCTAGAACTAGGAAGGTACGGGTTAGAACTAACTTGAGGGCCCAAGAGCTCAAGAACTAAGATTTCAGATATAAGATCAAGTCACGATTATTTTTCCCGATTAGAAAAAAAAAGAAAAGAAATTAAGGGTGTTGTTGGTTCATCAACAGAGGAGAGTCACAAGTAAAAAAATAAAAAAAAACATTAAAAGTCTCGTTAGAATTGAAGTCAAAACTAGCCATGTTATTCACTTTCTTCTTTGACTTCAAAACCCGCCATTACGTCCAAGAGCCTCAACATAAAAATACAATTTTGATTTATGTAAATCACGAGACTTCCGTGAGCTCTTGCTTTTCTGACACAAGGCTAAGTCACACATGAGAAACAAATGAACTGAATACTTAATTAAACTCCATGATTTTCCTCTCATATCCAGCAAACATAACAGACCCGTTGCGGCAAACTCGAGGACGAGGCTTAGGGGCCTGGGCGGAGGAGACGACGGCGATGACGAGGAGGGCGAGAGCTAGGACGACGAGCTTGAGAAAGCCCTTGGTTTTAGAGAGAGTGTGTGAGAGAGAGGATGAGAGAGCTGGGTTTGAGGAATTGAAGAGAGGGATAAGGTTATTTTGGGGATTTTAGCTTAGCTGGCATGTAATAATTGCTAAAAAGGGACTGCAGTACAAAGTGTCACACTTTAAGGGACTAAATCACATGGGGAAAACTAAGAGGGGCTGCAGCACATGAAGTTTCTGTTTTTGGGGCCTGGACACATTTTTCCCTATTTTCTTTGATGTTCATTTTAATGAGCTACACCCAATTTAAATTTTCATATTGGCAGCTAAATTGACGGCAAATAAATATAATCTGAAACCAATTTGAATTATCATGTTATTAAGACCGACATGAAACCAAG
>BQKN01065948.1:0-35783 GCA_022839385.1 Asparagus kiusianus | reverse complement strand
CTTAGCATACAGCTGATGCTCCTGGAGGGTCCTCAACGCTATCCGCAGATGCTCCTCGTGCTCTGCCTCCGATCTCGAGTAGATAAGAATATCATCAATGAAGACGATCACAAACTGATCTAAGAAGGGACGGAAAACCCGGTTCATCAAATCCATGAATACCGTGGGTGCATTGGTCAACCCGAATGGCATGACCAAGAACTCGAAGGATCCATATCGAGTAAGAAAAGCGGTCTTGGGAATATCCATCTCCCGAACCCGCAACTGATGATAGCCAGAACGAAGATCAATCTTCGAGAAATACTGCGCTCCCTGCAGCTGGTCAAACAAGTCATCAATCCTAGGTAGTGGATACCTATTCCGGATTGTGACCTTGTTCAACTCTCTATAATCTATGCATAACCTCATACTACCGTCCTTCTTCTTCACGAAGAGGACCGGTGCGCCCCACGGAGAATGACTCCGGTGAATAAAACCCTGAGCTAACAACTCGTCCAACTGGGTCTGCAGCTCTCTCATCTCGGCTGGTGCCATGCGATAGGGTGCGCGGGATATAGGGGCTGTGCCTGGCTGCAACTCAATACAAAACTCAACCTCTCTCACAGGAGGTAACCCAGGTATGTCCTGAAAGACATCCTGAAAATCTGAGACAACTCTAGTCTCCAATAACTCGGCTCCCTGATCCCGTCGCAGCACCTCCTCGATGTACGCCAGAAATGACTCCGCAAATCGATTGCCCTGAGAGGTGGCTACAATCATCTCGGACCCATCGGACGCCCGCAACTTGACTGTCTTCGCAAAGCAGTCAATACTGATATGGTAGGAAGACAACCAATCCATACCAAGAATAACATCAAACTCGGACATATGCAACACTATCAGATCAACTATGAACTCCGACTCATCTAGACTGACGGTACACCTCCTACACACGCTCTCCAGAAGCGATACCTCACCTAAAGGGGTGGAAACTGACAAAGGGGTGTCTAGTGGCTGAGCTACAAGCTGGAGTCTAGCCATAAATGCATGCGAGATGAAAGAATGCGAAGCTCCCGAATCAAAAAGGATACGGGCAGGAAAGGAATTCATAAGGAACGTACCCTCCACAACTGCTCCGCTGGCACCGTGATCACGGGGAACCACTGCATAAACTCTGCCTGGAGCTGAAGTCTGCTCAACTGCTAATGCTGGGGAGTATGGAACAATCTGCCCCTGGGGAGCCTCCTAGATTGCTCGAACCTGCCCCTCTGCCCTCTGCGTCGCTGGCGGTGCCTCAAGTCTGTTCGGCTGGCCCTGTCCTCTACCCTGCTATCGCTGCTACGGCTGGTTCGGGTCCTTGCCCTGCTGAGCTCCTGCTGGTGCACTACGACACTCTGAAGCCTTGTGCCCGAATTTGTGGCAGTTGAAACAAGAACCCTGGAACTTGCGCTGCTGGTGCGCTCGCTGATCCTGCTGGGGTCCCTTCTTATGAGGGCCCTGATGCTGCTGCTGGTGTCCAGAAAAGCCTCTCTTGTTCTTGCCCTTATCACTACTCTGCCCTGTCTTGGTCTTCCCCTCCTTGTCCTTCTGGAACATAGAGGTCTCAATCTCCTGAGAAGTGGCAGCCTCAGCTACCTCCCTAACTGAATAAAACCTCCTCGACACGAGGTACCGTCGGAGATTTGGGCGAAGCCCAGCCAAAAACATCTGAGCCTGACGCTCTCCGGTCTGCCACATGCCCGTGAAATGCAATAGCTCCATGAATCTGCTCTCAAACTCTGCCACGGTCATGTCTCCCTGAGTCAACCGGGATAACTCGAGTTCCTTCCCAGTCCGTGCTGCCGAAGAAACATACTGTCCATCAAAGAAATAAATGAAGTCCTCCCATGTGAGGGTCATCCTCTGCTCTGGGGTAAACTGTAGCCGGTACCATCTCCCGGCATCTCCCTTCAAGCTATAAGATGCCAATCTCTGCTTCTGCACCGGGTCCACACTGAGTATATCGAGGATATTACTCACATCCTCTTTCCACTTGTGGGCTGCAAGAGGGTCTGGTGACCCCTGAAACTCCGGTGCCCTCATCTTCTGATACCTCTCCACCATACGAAGCCAAGTCTCCTGCTCTGTGGCTCTGTCAGGTACTACCAGTGGAATAACTGCAGGTGCTACCTCTGGATCTCTCTCTGATCGGGACGGCTGGTATCCCCGGCTGCGGAGCTACTGGTGGTGGTGGTGTCCGTGGTGCTATGTGAGTCGTCACCATCTCCTCGATAGCTGCCATCCGAGCAATAAGAGGGGCCATGAGATCCACCAGATACTGAGGAGCCTGCTGCGGCTCGGGTGGAACCTGCTGGGGCTCGGACTGAGCTGGCTGCTGATCAGGTGGAGTCTGCTGTGACTCTGCCTGGCTAGCTCTCCTGGTACGGGGCCTACCTCGTCCTGCCATCTCTCTCCTGATGGTAAGAAAAACAAAAGTCCATAAGTCAAAATAGACCTTTATAAATAGCGTATCTTAATACAATTTTTCACAACATATAGTATTCACACAAATACTTTGAATTTATGTAAAATAATTGTCATAAAAAAAATATCCTCAATTTTTAAGATATACGCATATATCGTCCTCACTCATACTAGGAAATCCTCTCGGACTCTATACTTGAATCCTAGGAAACTCTATCCTAGCTCCACGACTCGACACAGGATGATCCTAAGGATACTGGAACCTGGCTCTGATACCAACTGTGACGCCCCATGGGTTCACACACGGCTGCAGTCCGAGATGAAACCAAGAATGTCAAACCTGCCATGCACCACACCGTGCAATAACACGTTTCACCATCACAATCACTATCTCTCTAGTGGAGTCAACAACAGGTGTAGGTACAAAGCAAGTGAAAAGTGAATCAACAATACTGGATGAAATGATAGAACACAATACATCTCATCAACGAAATAAACTGTAGTACATAGTCAAAGTCTGAAATGAAATAAACTGGAGTTCTTACAAGTCTCAAAATACAGAAAGTCTGAGTAAAGGAAATTAAGGCAACACAGCCTTTACAACTCTAGAATAAACTCTCAAATGTCTGACAACACTACAGTGGAGCCCATAAAATAATACATAGATAAAGTAAAGCTGAACACTAAAGTAGTCCGCTATCAACCTACGGCTCTCCGTGCTCCTGGCTCGTGACCTGAAAAGGGGGAGGGACAACGAGCGTCAAAGCGCTAGCGAGCAACATCACAACCAACCCCAAGGGATAGGGCTCGTTGTATATGAAAATACAATAATATATGATAGCATTAAATCATCATACAAATAGATATAGGTCTTAGTACTTAGGGAAATACAACACGAGCATAGGTACGTCAAGCGAAATAATCCAAACAAGGAAACCCTCATGTATATACCTTGTATCTCAAATTGTAGATCCCTAAACACCAAGCCCGAAGTTTAATACATGAACAATAAAGAAAAGATAACAATCCCATTTCTAATAGTAAACACATCTATGTCAAAATCTCGTAGTCGAAATAAGTGTTATGCACAGTTCATGCCACTATCATGTCCAACTACATAAAAATGTCATACTCAAATACCCAAAAGTATATGGTGCTCAAGGTTTAGCAAAAATTTGCCCAACACGGGGTCTTTAGTCGCTTATAGTCCAACACGAGGACTTTCGTCGCTTATAGTCCAACACGAGGACTTTAGTCGCTTATAGTCCAACACGAGGACTTTAGTCGCTTAGAGTCCAACACGAGGACTTTATATGAACCATGGAGTTACCACTAGTAAAGAAATGTCTATTTAACTCTTACACATGTCTTGCTGTACAAATCTTAACTTTGTATCAGCAAAGAGTCATCTCACATGTATCACACATGAGTTCAATCTATATGAGTGTATACAGCATGCGATTAAACAGCAACACGAAGAAAACAGGAAATTCTCGGATGAGTCGACTCATGCTCACTAATGAGTCGACTCAAGTCTCATGGGTCGACTCGTGACCAATAACGAGTCGACTGAACAGAAGGTAAATGGCAACAGGAAACAACTTCGTGAGTCGACTCATGATTTTTATGAGTCGACTCATAGCTCATGGGTCGACTCGTATATAGACGAGTCGACTCAACAGAAGCAAAAAGGAAACATCATAACACTTCGTGAGTCGACTCATGACAGGTCATGAGTCGACTCAACCTGATGAGTCGACTCATGATGAGTCGTGAGTCGACTCACGGGCTGAAATCTGCATATAACGAACTGGAACTTGATCTAAACGTTCCCCATCTCGATTTTTCTGATATACAACATATCTAACCATCAATTTTACCCTATTATACAGTAAGAAAAACATATCTATCATGGGAAACGATCTCTTATAAGTTAGATCTAACATTTAGCCCTAAACATGAATGAAAAGCATTAAACCAATATAAATACTCATGTTTTTATCTTTTAAACAAAATTCCAGATCTGGGTTTTCATTAAAAACTGGTTGGTGGGGATTTAAAATCTTAAACACATGATTTCTAGCATTCACCCTATCAAGAGCATTGATTTATACTTGAAAATAAGGCTTAGGCTCAATAAAACCCATTACAAACGTTTATAAATAAATAAAAACATAGGGAAGGGTTTGGGTAAGATGCTACTCGCCTCAAATGCGAAGAATAGTAATCCCCTTCGCTGAAATCCAAGAGAAATGCTGAAATCCCCCAAAAATCGCCCAATAATCCCAAAAACGAGCTAGGGTTTGAAGGAGAGGAAGAGGGGTTAGGGTTTCTTGGGAGTTCAGATGAAAAATAGGAGTTTTCGGGTGAGGGAAGTATATATAAGTCAATGAAAACCCGACCCGAAACCCAGCAAACCCGACCCGAAAACACCCAGAAAAACGTCGATAAGTCGACTCATGATATGTCATGAGTCGACTCATGACTCATGGGTCGACTCATAAATTATGAGTCGACTCAGCAGAAAGAAAATGGGAACAGGACTCGACATCATGAGTCGACTTATGACAGACGCAAGTCGACTCAACCTGATCAGTCGACTCATGACATGTTATGAGTCGACTCATGAACAAAAATCTGCATACTTCGATTTCTTTTGCACATGATTTGCAAACTTGCAACTCATTCTCATACCTGAGGCATATACACATGCTCATAAGCTCAAATATCATTTCCATGCATGACCATGCAACAAAGATATTTATAATATATATTAAATATTTTTATTCACTCATTTTCACACTTGAAAGTTGTCAAAATCAACGGGGTCTTACAGTGAAAAGATTAAAGTTTTACCCAGGTAGTTAGCCAGGTAAGGATAGTACTAGAGGGTGATCAGTTGATAATCACATTTTATTACAGTTTTATACCCTCATTATCTATTTTATATGAATAAATATACCACTAATAATTATTTTTATCTTTTAATTGCAGGTTAATGAAGAATAAATCTCAAACTCCAATCTCTCAACAAAAACCCGTTGATTAAATGAAGAAATGAAGCAAAGAAGCTCATTGGAAAATTAATTTCCAAATTATCCAAAAGCCCAAGCTATGAAGAAGAAGTGAAGCCCAAGAAATGTCAAAGCCCAAATCAAATAAATGAAGAAATCAAAGTCCAAGCCCAAAGCCCACAAGAAGAAACAAGTTCAGAAAGCAAAAGGAGCAGGGCAGGCATCGATGCCTGCATCGATGGCGGCATCGATGCATCGGAAAGCAAAAGGAGCAGGGCAGGCATCGATGCCTGCATCGATGGCGGCATCGATGCCTGCATCGATACCGACATCGATGCCCGCATCGATGCCTGTATCGATGCCTGCATCGATACGCTGGGCAGTTTGTTACGAATCTAAGGCTGAAATTTGTTGTTTTTGGATAAGATTTCAATCCAATGGCTCTCATTCACTGATGTTTACTATAAATAGGGGTAGAGAGTGAGGGGTTAGAGGTGTGAAAATTTTGTAAACTCCTTTTGGAGAGGGGGGCTACTCTTAATTGAGAAGGTCTTCCAAAAATTGTAACTTTAGTTGCAATTAATAAAAATAATTTTTTTCTCTTTAAATTTGTTCTTTCTCCTCTTTGTTGAATGATGAGGATGGAGATGAAGAGCAATTTGAAGGTTTGCATTTCTTTTCTCTTTTATTTCTTTTTAGTAATTTCTTTATTATTGCTTATTAGTTAGATTTAAATTCATGCTTGTAGTGTAGATTTACTTTCTTGTCTTTTATTTCTTTTTGCACTTTAATTTGTAGAGTAGATTTATTTTCTTGTAATTAATTTTTGCAATTTATTTTGTAGTTTAGATTTTTATTTTCTTTGTAATTAGATTTATTTCTTGTTCATAGTTTAGATTTTTCTTTTCTTTTTATTTTGTAATTAGTCTTCTTTTTCTTGTTTTTATTTCTTAAGATGTGAATTTAATTCTTGTAGGAATCTTAGAATTGTATGAAACTAGTCTAATTTCCTTTATATTGTATGAATTATTCTCTTGCACTTAAAATGTTCATGTTTAGGATAATCAACTAGAGAACTAATCGGTAGAAGAAGAATTTGATAATCTATGCTTTCCTTAAATGGTTTGATAGGTTATGCTTATGAATTCTAGGATTATTATCATGTTGTTGTTCTTATCATGAATAGTAATTTTGACTTAGATGATAATTTGATAGGTTACACTTTCCTTAAATGGTTTGATAATCTATGCTTAATAAATCTAAGTTGAAATATGATAAAAAGAGAATAGTTTATATTTTGTAATTGAAATTGATTAGTGGATTATATTCTAGATTTCTTACCTCTTTTGAATCCTCCATCTTAACTTTCTTAAGTTTTCTTTTCATTCTTGGTTTTATTTCTTGATTTTATTAATTCATATTTCTTGCCTCGTGATTTCATTTATTCTTTGATTCTTCTTTCTCCTCTAAAATTCAAGTTATTATCTCTTGCACATAAATCAAAACAACCACTCATCACAATCACACTTATTCTTTATTCCTAATTGTCAAGCACAAAACATAAGAACCATTTCTAATAATCTCCTAAAATCACTTTCCTCGTGGGATCGATATTTTTTATACCATAACTTGATAAATTGTGTACTTGCAATTTTGGTACATAATTATGCCGCATCATCAGTGATCAATTAAGTACCTCGTTCCTTGCGGAGCGCTTTACGTAACCCTTAAACCTTGCCTTAGACACCAACTTATCTGAGAAAACTTAAACCTGTTCACTTAAGGATTTCTTGTTCCTTATTAAGCTCGAGTCCTTAGGGGCCAACGTCTAATGAGTTTTAGAAGGCTTGGGTTTGTGAAGTGACGAATTAGTAATTTGTGGGCTAAGAAAAGGGTGATGAAATCCCTTACCTTATCTTGATTATGGGGTTTTGCCCTTAAGAATGTTTTAAGTATATGTCAAATCAAGTGCTACAATCACTTTAGTGAATTCCTACTAACTATATGAAATGCAACCCTAGAAATTAAAAGCGACTAAAAAGGATGAAAAAAATCTCTTTTTTTTTAATTATGGTCAACAACAACCAAATGTGAGAAGAGAGCTCTTGTTTGAATTTATTATCTTGTTAGTTAATGTCCAAGTGAAAGGTGAATTTTATTATGGTCAACAAAAATAAAATCCTTTTTTTTTTAATCCTAATTGTCTCTAATTGTGAAGCTAACTAAAAAGGGTGGAATTAAAAACGCTAGAAAGAAGACTTACCCAAAAGCAATTTTCCAAGTTCTTGATCTTCAATTCAAGATTTTTAAGCTCCAAGCGGTTTCTTCACAAGAAAACGCACAAGTTAAAGAACTAAAATAATAAAATCTTATTTTAGCACCTTCCCCGCAACGGCGCCAAAAACTTGATGCGACATAATTATGTACCAAAATTGCAAGTGCATAATTGATCAAGTTATAGTATAAAAAGTTATCGATCCTACGAGGAAGGTGATTTTAAGAGATTATTAGAATAGGTTCTTATGTTGTGTGTGTGACAAAATAGGATTAAAGAATAAGTGTGATTGTGATGAGTGATTGTTGTGAATATATGTAAGAGACAATAAATTGAATTTTAGAGAAAAGAAATAAGAATCAAAGAATAAATGAAATCATACGGGAAGAAAGAAGATTGAATAAAATCAAGAATAAAAAGAAAATTCAAGAAAGTCAAGATGGAGGATTCAATTAAGATATGAGAAATCTAGAATTTAATCCACTAGCTAATCTCAATTACAAAATACAAACTATTCTTTTTTTATCATATTTCAACTTAGATTTATTAAGCATAGACTATCAAACCATTTAAGGAAAGTATAACCTATCAAATTATCATCTAAGTTAAAATTACTATTCATGATAAGAACGACAACAAGATAGTAATCCTAGAATTCATAAGTATAATCTATCAAACTATTTAAGATAAGCATAGATTATCAAATTCTTCTTCTACCGATTAGTTCTCTAGTTGATTATCCTAAACATGAATATTTTAAGTGTAAGAGAATAATTTACATAATATAAAAGAAATTAGACTAGTTTCATATAATTCTAATATTCATACAAGAATTAATTTCACATCTTAAGAAATAAAAGCAATAAGAAAAAGAACTAATTACAAAAAGAAAAAGAAAAGAAAAATCTAAACTATGAACAAGAAATAAATCTAACTACAAAGAATTAAAATCTAAACTACAAAATAAATTGTAAAAATTAAATGCAAGAAAATAAATCCACTCTACAAAATAAAGTGCGAAAAGAAATAAAAAGACAAGAAAATAAATCTACAATACAACCGTAAATGTAAATCAAACTAATAAGCAATAATAAAGAAATTACTAAAAAGAAATAAAATAGAAAAGAAATGCAAACCTTCAAATTGCTCTTCATCTTCATCCTCATCATTCAACAAAGAGGAGAAAAGAAAAATTTAAAGTGGAGAAAAATTATTATTAATTGTAACAAAAGTTATAATTTTTGGAAGACCTTCTCAATTAAGAGTAGTACTCCTCTCCAAATGGAGTTACAAAATTTTTCACACCTCTAACCCCTCACTCTCTACCCCTATTTATAGTAAACATCAGTGAATGTAAGCCATTGGATCAAAATCTTATCCAAAACAATTGAATTTCAGCCACTAATCTGTAACTAACTGCCGACGGTATCGATGCCAGCATCGATAGAGGTATCGATGCCGACATCGATACGGGCATCGATGCCGGCATCGATACGGGCATCGATGCCGGCATCGATGCCCCCATCGATGCCGGCATCGATGCCTTGTCCTCTCTGGTTGCTATCCGCTGAATCCTCTTGGGTTTGCTCTTGGGCTTGGGCCTTGGGCTTTTGGCATTTTTTCTTGATTTTCCACTGGGCTTTGATTTATTTCTTCATTAAATCAAGGGCTTGTTGTTGAGAGATGAGAGTTTTTGAGATTTATTCTTCATTAACCAGCAATTAAAGATAAAAACAATTATTAGTGATATATTTATTCATATAAAATAGATAATGAGAGTATAAAATTATAATAAAATGTGATTATCAACCCCCCACCCCCCCTAAATAATATAATATCTATTAGTGAACATTATTTTCAGGGATAATGTATCTGTTTAAAAATCCAATTTTTTTTAATAATTCAGTCTAGAATCTAACCCAAAACTGTGGGAACCATAACCTCTCAACCATCTGAATCATCCGCTGTAGATATGAAAAATAGTAATACGATGCTCCATAACATTAAAATATTCTTCATTTGAACGGAATATTTGAGTTATTTGATATTTCACGGTCTACTTAATGGCTAAAAACACTCTGCACATAGATACTATCCACATTCACTAATACACTATCCACTCCAAATGCAGCCACTACTATCCATTTGATATTATTAGCATCCATAGAACCAAAATCAGACCTCATTGTAGGGCAAGGATTCTCTACGTTTTTAATTATAGATAATTTCTACAAATAGTTATGTGAATTAATTATATTAAATCATTCAATGGGTTCAATAAATAAAGGAATTTTTTATAAGGGAATTTTTTAAAAAGACCGATTTTGCTAAATAATTAGCAAAATCGACCATCTTTCTAATTGTTTAGCAAAATCGACCTTTTTTTGTCAACAAGCCAAAAAGAGGTCGATTTTAAAAAATGCCCTGCTCAGAACATACAGGACTACTAGTCCCGTATGTTTTTGGCACACAAATATTGTGCCCATCAAACCCACATTGTCGTATGGAATTTTGACATATTTGTGTGCATATGACATGTATATTGTGTTGTGATGTTCTGAATTGATTAAACTTGTTATTATCTGGTGTTTATTTCATCAGATTTGTGTTGTGATGTTGTGTATTTTTTTAGATTTGTGTTGTGAAAATTTTGTGAAAATCAATGTGGATTTGTGTATTTTTAGATTTGTGTTGTGAAAATCAATGTATACAATGTGGATAATATTTTTTGTGAAAATTTTGGTCAAATAATACTATATATGAAGTTAGAGGCATGTGCATGTTTTGTCTCTGCCCAGCAAACTCACGGGACTAGTAATCCCGTGGGTTTGATGGACACAACATTTGGGTGCCCAAAACATACGTGATTACTAGTTTCGTAAGTTTTCTAGGTGAACTAATCGGTGATTAGTTCACCTAAAACATACGGGACTAGTATTCTCGTATAGTCGTATGTTCTGAGCATGACGTTTTTTTAAATTGACCTATTTTTGACCTGTTCTCAAAAAAGAAGTCCATTTTGCTAAATAATAATCAAAATGGTTGATTTTATTAATTATTTAGCAAAATCGGTCTTTTTAAAAAATTTCTTTTTTTTATATAATTTATAATTGAATATTATTTATAGAGTTTACTGAAGACGATATAATTAATAAGTTGTAGATGCGGTGCATGATCGTAACCTTCATCCTAGATTTCGTAGCAACTCATGGACCATCAACGCCTGACGCGGCATCTCCTGCATCGCACGCTGACTCAGCTCCCCACCCTTTTGCACTTTTGGGCCTACCTGGCGCCCGCTAACGTGCGCCCCCACCCCTCTTCGTATTATCCAGCCTCCCCAAAATAGCAAAAAATCCCCAAACTTCTGCCTTTAACAAATAAAAGCCCCCCACTTTATTCAATGAAAACTACAAAGACAGTGAGCCAGTGATGAGAAATACTTGATTTTTGCCCTAAAGTTTCTTTTTTGGGTTTTTTTCCTGATCGGAGATGGAGAGAAGCCGCCGTCTTTTGTTGGATCGGAGCAAAGTTAGGATTTTGCTGTGTGATAATGATGCTAAGAGTTCTCAAGAGATTGTTCGGCTCCTGAGTAATTGCTCGTATCAAGGTACAAGAAAATGCTTTGTTTTGTTTTATTTTTTTTCCTATTTTTTTGTGCTAGTAAAGATCTAATTATAGTAGAATTGGTCGTTTTAGGGTATGGGATGTTCAAATTGTTGTGGCATTTAGTGAGGAAAAGGCATAGAATTTACCCCTAAAATCCCATGTTGGATATTTAAGATAATTACTCTTAGACTTTTTTTTCCAGATTTGGGTATGATTCACATCTCTCGATCTGGGCAAAGTCCTTTTTATGTATAGGTTGTATATAATCTACAATACTTGTGGAAGGAAATATAAAAGAGTTTATGCATCTATCTAATTCTTCATTAAAAATCAAACCAAATCCGTAACTTAAGATCTTGATGGGGTCTAGAAGAAGATCATACGAGTGACTAAAGGCAGAAGCTTTACATAAAGCTTCATTATTGCTGCGGCCAAACACCAAGCAATAATGAAGAAATTTTCAAGTTGCGACATAGGAAATGAGGGCGATCAAGATACTTGTCGTGCAGAAAATAGACAATGGTAATGATTCTACTTAAGGTACTACCTCCATATTAGGGTGCAGAGTTGATTTACTTCTCTCTGACAATTATTAAATATGATTTAATCTCAATACTCAACAAACCGAAAAAAATGACTTGATGCTTGCTTCATTAGTAGTTTTAATCTCTTAATTTGTTCAAATTTATCTGCTTAATTTTATTATTAAACATTTAAAAGCATCAAAACTGAATTAGCCTAGGTAAAATGTGTGCATAAAATCAATATACTCCAAAACCATATTACTACCTGCCAAATTCGTGTCTTTTATGTGCACTGATGCCTTCTCAAGATACTTGTCCTTCTCCTACCAATCATCACCTAAAAGAAAAAATAAAGGATAGATTATTAATGAGGAAAATCTGTATCCGATTTCATCCTGTTATAGTTTTTCTTAACCAGTTACAAAGAATTCCTGAATGCACTGGATAAATACCTGAGTAGTTCAATGTATAGTTTACAAGTCTAGCAATTTAAGGTTCATGAGAATTTAGAGAATCATTTGTGCAACATAAAAATCACATTGACTGTTTTGATAAAATTTTCATGGTTTCATAGCTGTAATATTAAGATAGATTAGCTTGAGAAACTTCAGAGGAATAATTATGATTATTCTTTCTCCCAGTTACTTCTGTGAAGACTGCCAGACAGGTGATCGATGTGCTTACTGCTAATGGGCCAGATATTGACATCATCCTTGCTGAAGTTGATCTTCCTGTGGCCAAAGGCTTTAAGATGTTGAAGTACATAAATAGGGACAAGGAGTTGAGGCGCATTCCTATCATTAGTGAGCTCATTATTTTCTAAAACTAATAGCATTTACTTTAACGGCCTCTTATGTTCTCTACCTTAAAACATTGTCTTTTTGTATTTTGAAGTGATGTCTTCTCAAGATGAGGTTTCAGTTGTTGTCAAGTGTTTGCGGCTTGGAGCAGCTGACTATCTTGTGAAGCCGTTACGGATGAATGAGTTGTTGAACTTGTGGACTCACATGTGGAGAAGAAGGCGCATGGTCTTATCTGCACTTAATTTTACATTTTATATGTTTCTTGAAGTATATTATTTATAGGCAGGAAGGATATTTAGAACTTAGCATTTTATGTTATTTTCCCATCATTGCAGCTTGGACTTACAGAGAAGGATGTAGTTGTCCATGACCTGGAGCTGGCAAATTCAGACCCTAGTGATGCCCACACAAATAGCACAATTGCACTGTCTGATGACACAGATGCAAAACCAAGCGAGGGTATTCGTCAGGACCTAAATGTAGCTGATGTTGTAGAGCATCAAGAAAATGAGGTAAAAATGGATTATTAGGGAAATAAGTTGGAATTCAATATTTGTAGAGCTGAGTAATAGGTATGATCGAACGTATTAGGGCAATAAGTTGGAATTCAATCACAAATTCTTATTATTATTCGATACAGTTTAAAGTTCATTTGAAGCCGGGCTTGTATTTCTATTAGCATGTTTTAACCTGTATGACCCACCTGAGTCTTAAAGTCATTCCCAGCATGTCATACAAATTCCAGAGCTCTTTCCTAGATCAAATTCATGCTATACGAGATCTCATTATGCTTTGGCTTTTCAGCCTAATATTTCTCCTTTAGAGCTTGCACAAAAGGCTCGATTTGAGAAGGAAGCCTGTACTGTAGAAGATAGCGATCTTGCAAGTAAGCCTTAGTTTCAAGCATCTATCTCCTTACTGCTTTTCAGAAAAGAGTAATAACATCAGTATCTTATCAGCAGGGAGTTTTTCATGTCCAAAGAAGACTGATCTGAAGGTTGGGGAATCTTCAGCATTTTTAACGTATGTCAAATCAAGTGTACCAACAAGTAATGGTGACTATATCCATGTAAGCCATAATTCTGCTCCATCTGGACCCTTGAGCATCGAAGAAAATCATCTTGTAAGAATTAATACCGAGAGTCACAGCAATAGTTGGCGACAAGAGAGCTACCCCAATGGAAGCGTCTATGTGAGTAATGGCAAGAACATGTGCAATGTGAACAGATTTCCAATGCCAATGAAAATTCCTGTAATATGTGTCTCTTCTTCCAACACTCAGCCACAGTCAAGAAGTGAGGGCCAATGTGATGTTTCTGGTATCCATCCAATGTTCCCTTTCCCTGTCTTTTTGCCCGGAATGATGGACCAAAATATGATGGCCTCATCTACTCAAATGCATAATGCACCAGCCATTATTCCTCAGTATAATGCTCTGCCTCAATTTCCACATGTACCTTTAATGCCCCCTTTTTCGTATCGTCCTGTTGGTATAAATTTGCCGTCAGGTCGTGTAGCAATAATGAATTCATCTGCACATGAAGTTAATTTTGGTAGAACTGAAAGAAGAGTGGCAGCACTAATCAAGTTCAAGCAAAAACGGAAAGACAGATGTTTTGACAAGAAGATTAGGTATATTAACCGAAAGAAGCTCGCTGAGAAAAGACCAAGAGTTCGAGGGCAGTTTGTAAGGCAGGTGAATGGTGTAGATGTTCATCGTAATGATTCTTCTGTAGATTGTGATTCTGAAGAGGAAGATGAGGAGCATGTATCTAGGGATCTTGAACCTGATTCTTCTCCAGAACACATTGTTTCTGAATCCTGACATTTCTTATTTGCATACTTACAGTGCTTTCTGCATGTTACTGATGAGTTGCTCTCAGTGGTATTTAAAGAATCTCAGGGACATGAAATAATCCAGTCTTTGGTTGAATGTGAAAAGAAAGGCATCCACATGGTATCCTTTTACATCCTTAACGCCAAATATTTAGATGTGCGCTCTATGCAATGTAAGTAGTTCATTTTTAAGATGCATTGTATTCTTCCTGAACATGATTGTTCTCTGATTAGCATACCCTGATAAATAACGATACTTGCTCTTTCTCCAAAATAATTGTTAGAATCTTATCCAAGTCTCTCTCTCCTTTCAATTAATAATATCTTATATGTTGCAGATGAAGCAATGTCTCACTAGTTCCACTCTCACGTTAAGCTGTTAACTCTGCTTAGTTACTTTCATCTTATAACATTCTTAATTAGCAAGGACAGCTTATCCCATCAATTCTCGTAAGCAGATAAGCTCAATATTTCCATTTGTTATCATAATGATGCAACTAATTGGATTCAAAATTGATGCTCTTTGATTTGTTTTGTTTAGCTTAAGTTGTATGCTTACGTGAAACAAAAGGAGAAACAGTTCATTATCTACCCGACTCCACAAGAACCTGTATTGTAATTTTGTTGAGATAGGAGTAAGCTTGATGTTTTCTCCCATTAACTTCTTTTGAGGGATGTTTTGGAGAATTTCTGCAATCATGGTGTGTTGTTGTCTTATTTCCTTCCTACTGTTGTGCGTATGTGAAGACCGAAAAGAATCAACAGTTTGAGCTGATTTGATAGCAACTATCGTTGTAGAATTGGCTCAAATGTGCATCAGTATTCATATGCAGTATAAGTTGTAGAATATAAGTAGCTTTTGTGGATAAATACATTCATGAGTCTCCCTGTTTCTCTTTTTGTTTCTTGAATGTTCATAAGAGGGCCATGGATTTAGAGATCTAAGGTGTGTGGGGAGGATATTCAGTTCTTTACACGGATGTTACGGTGATGATTCGCTTAATCCATCAGTGTCGCTTTCTAGGAAGAATTTGAAACTAAGTTTCAGAAAATCCGATATAGATGAGTAAAGGACAGGCTTCAATGCTTTCTTTTACCGTTTGCAAGCTGATCATTATTCGTAAGAATAACTGTGATGGATTAAAAAAAATTCTTCTGTCCAAGCAGACTAGAAATTTCTTCTGTCCAAGCAGGCTAGTCTGTGTGATGTTTATTGGTTCTGTGCATGTTGAAGGCAGATGCAACATCAAGAAAATATCTGTGCAATATGTATGAGTATTTACATTTTTTTGAAGTGTGATAATTTTACCTTTTTTTTGAAGTGTGATAACAGCTATTGCATCTATTTGTTTTGAACCTCTCTGATCCATCTTGTAATAATGATAATATGCATTGATAATGGTATTACTGATGATATTTATTTTTTGTGATAAATATATAATCTGAATGATAATTACCTACCCAGAAACCATATTGTATAGGTTTAGGCGTAAACTGCTATATACGATACAGGGCTAATCTCTGTTTGCGAAACCTCTGCAATTTGTTCTAATCATTTCAAAGCCTCGATTACCCTTTCAACTTGTAGTAGATGAATCAAATAATACGAGAGGGCGGAAGCACGTGTTTATAATGAAAAGCTACTGTCAAATATTGTGAACAGGACCAGTGCATCCAGCTTAAATATCGATGTGGTATTTGTTTTTGGAATGAATGACTTATATATATATTTGGTTTAAGTCAAGCTTAATCTTGGCTTATCGCTGCTCATTTTTGGATTAAATCAAGCTTAATCTTGGTGCATCAGATCTTGATAATATCTTTCTAAGAAACAGGAGCCAGCCTTGGTACAGTAAATCTTGATAGTATCTTTCCGAGAAGCTGGAGCCAGAACGTCTCTATGCAGGCAAAAGCTACGAGCAACCGGAAGAAATCCACAGCCAGCTTAGAGCGCAGAATAGGCTGAGAAATAAAGGAAACAAAACTTTCAAATGAACAGCATATTGCACGCACAACCAGATTCAGAGTTGTCTTTTAGATCAAAATCGGAAAAATTATGAGTTGTTCCCATTTGAAACTATCAAACAAGGCAGATGTTCCTCTTATCATATACACAATACACTCAATACAGAATTGGAAGAAACTATACATTTTGTGAAGGAAATGATGTATAAATTATATATTATGTGATTCGTTCCTAGAGTGACTAATTCAAATGGGTTTGGGTCTCCAAAACGATTCATGTAACTCCGTTCAAGAATAACTCTGGAATCGGAACAAAATTTGCTCCCGGTACCGTGGCTGTCGTATAAATCACCTATAAATCACGGATTGTTTTCAGCGATCTGACAAGACTGATTCACTCCATGAGAGCATGAAGTCACGAGTAACTGCAGGTAAGTCTGCAGCAAAGAATTTAAGATTATCAGGCACTAAAGAGCGAGTGAAATATTATAGACTTGTGCCTATAATTTACAAGATGACTAGACGTGAGATTTAACTAGTTGATATCTAACCTCGTAGAACCTCCAAGGCTACTGAAGGCATATCGATTTGGTCTTCCACCAATCTATACACATCCACAAGCTACAACATGAAACCCAACAACACATGATCAGTGCATGGACCAAATTATATAGTTGTTTACTCTTCCCTTTGGCTTTATGGAAAAGCTAGAATTTTATCAACACATAAAGATTGTTGCAAACCTCTTCAATATGAAGCTTAGAATCTTCAGTTAAAGCCATAATAAGTTGTCGGCGGATGCCAGCGTCAATCAAGAACATCCTTGCTCCATCCTTTATCGTCTCCGTGAGATCCAATTTCTTTTCAAATTGTCGATTTCTTGAAAGTTGCCTGGAGAAGTTGGGGTTCCGGACTTAGAGAAAGTCAAAACATATTAGCCTAGTAGACTGAGTTTATGCAACTTACGTGTTTTTGACTTGCAATGCAGGGTTGCCACTCATCTTAGTCACATTTTGCTTGGCAAGAGTAATGAGATTTTCAAGTCGTTTCCACTGGAATACTCCATCTTTAAATAAAACCTGCAAACGATAAGACAATCCACGTAATTTTTTTGAAAACAATTGGCAAGAAATAGTTAGTGCAATGTGTTGCACTAAGTCTAAGAACTGGATAAGGTTGGGTTAATGGCTCAATATAAATAGGGCTACAAACTCATTAATACAAAAACAAATTTACAACTGCATTTTGTAATTTATGTGCTCTTTGACTAGAAAATTTCCTCCCCTAAATCCATGGACATAGTATGGAAGCACAAGACTTTAGTATATCTAGGTTGAAGCAATACAGATCAATATAGACACTGACGATAACCAAATGAAGAGGTAGAGAGTTGACTTTTCAACTGCTACAGACTCTTAAGGATAAAATTTCCTCATGTGGCCACTCGTTCTCATGATGATTCTTCTGAAAAAGTAATTATGTTCCTTACTAGATTGTAAGCATTTTACAATAGAACGAACTTGAGGTGTAGTGACGTAATTATTGCCAAACTATATAAAAAAAAAGAACATCCATGAGCTACAGATTAATTGCCAAGTAAACATCAAGCGTAGGTAAATGGAATACAACTTATGGGGGAAGAAAGGAGAGAAATGGTATCGCAACTAACTTGAATAAGGCGTTCACGAAGAGCAGGATTAGGGTCCGTAAGTAGACGTTTGGCTACATAAGGATATGCAACCTGCAAAAGTTAACGCGCTATTTGAAATGTTTCCAGAAGAAAATTAAAAAAAAACAATTTGAAGAAGCAACACCAATTAATTTCAATATGAATTCTCATGACCTGACCCTTCTTTCATTAATCATCAGACATAAAAATAGACACAGATCATAAGAGTGGTTACCTCGAGAAATTTAAAATCTGGCTCTAGTGTGAAACATATGCCCTCCTGAGTCAACAAAGAACGAATGACAAGGGAAAACCTCTCCGGGATACGAATCGGGTATTGGTAAACTAGCTGATTAAACTTTCCTGCAGCATGGTTAGCATGCAAATTATCACTGAAACTTCAAGTATGATGACGATATGGTAGATTAACATGTGCACGCATCTATGAGTATGGATTATAGAGTTAAGGGCTATTAAAATGAAAAATTTTGCAGCGAAACATGTGTGCACATGGAGCACCATATTATACTCCATAAGCATTGCAAGAAGAAGTCTATATGAATTAAAAAATTAAGCGACTGTGAGTGAAAATGGGATTTGGGTAAAAGGAATGATTTATATAAATAATAGTTCTGTTGGATTTAATCTAATAAATCTAATTGTGGGCACATATGATTAATCAATGTGTATTGCTATCTTTCAGGATAACCCACTAAAGTGATCAATTAATTTGGGTTAATGGGTATTTAAATAAGTCATGGGCATATATGTGTAGATACCAGGTTGTAATTGTAATTTGTTGAGGGGCCAAATTGTAAAAGTACAACACCTATAAATAAGGGGTTATGGTCCCTAATCTAGGGTTATAATTTTCTCTAATTCTCTTTACCCCATCTAAGAGAGAAATTCGGCTCAAGAGAAAACCCTAAGGTTAGAAGATCCAAAACCCAAAATCAAGATCAATCTATGGATTCAGGTATAAGCTTCCGCTCTTTTATGTTTCTTTTAATCTCTTTGAATGAATCATGGCTATATGGTTTTAAGATCTTAAGTTTTAGATCTAACAAGTGGTATCAGAGCCATCTTTGATTTGTTCTTAGAGATTAAGATTAAAATTGGGTTTTGTGATCTTAAAATCTCTGTTTTGGTTAAGATCTGTTCTCGGATGAACAGTAATGTTCGGATGAACAGTAACAGAAATTTTTTTCGGATGAGCAGTGAATTTTTTTCCCGGGTGA
This sequence comes from Asparagus kiusianus, assembly GCA_022839385.1. Lineage (NCBI taxonomy): Eukaryota > Viridiplantae > Streptophyta > Magnoliopsida > Asparagales > Asparagaceae > Asparagus > Asparagus kiusianus. Next base: position 16,408 of record BQKN01065948.1, on the reverse strand, counting down.
ACAGTAGCTGAAAAATCGCTAGTGAACAGTAACTTTTTTGAATTTTTTTGATTTTTTCTTTGATTTTTGGATATGGATCAAGAAATTTTTTTCAGATTCTGGATTTGTTTTTTGAAAATAAAAATCAAAGAATTTTATTTGGGTTTGATCTTCAGTCCCATGCTCCCGCCGGCGAACTTTGCTGGCGGCCTCGCCCTCGACTCCGACGGCGGCGGCTGCATCAGGAAACCCTAGGGTTTTTTGCCCTTTGGGTGCAGGAGCAAAGGCGGCGACGGTTTCAGTTTGAAACCCTAAGGGTTCGTGCGATTAATCGTGGCGAAAAAAATTAAGGACCAAACTTCGCGTTTGGTGTAAGGTGAGCCTCGCGCTCAAGTTTAACGAACCTCGCGTTCGTTCTCAATTTTAACGAACCTCGCGTTCGTTCCTAAGGTGAGCCTCGCGCTTAACGAACTTCGCGTTCGTTCTAAGGTGAGCCTCGCGCTCAATTTAAGTCGAACCTCCCGTTCGTTCTCAGGCGAGCCTCGCGCTCGATTCAAACGAACCCCGCGTTCATATTTCAGTCGAACCTCGCGTTCGTATTTCAGTCGAACCTCGCGTTCGTATTTCAGTCGAACCTCGCGTTCGTTTTCAGTGAACCTCGCGTTTAATTTTTAAACGAACCTCGCGTTCGTTCTCAAAAACAAACCTCGCGTTCGTTCTGTGTTCATATTTTAACGAACCTCGCGTTCGTTCCTAAGTTGAACCCTGCGTTCATTTTCAGACGAACTTCGCGTTCGTGCTTAAGTGAGTCTCGTACTCAATACAGTCGAACCTCGCGTTCGAAGTCAAGCGAACTTCGTGTTCACTATGGTTAAGCCTCGGCTTTTTATGGGTCCACTTTGGTATACTTAATTTATTTAATTAAGTTATGGGCCCTAATTAAGCTATGAGACCCCAATTAAGTTTTTGAAAATTCAGTTGATTTAAATTAAATTTTTAATTTAAATCTAATTTGGTAGCTAATCAATTATTTGATTCAAATATTATGACACTAAGGTATTAAGATTGTCTCTCACTCCAATTGTTCAATTGAAACAAGAAGTTGCCAAAGTAACCTCTCTTGTGTAGATTGTTCATGAGGAATGTGAGATGTTTGTGTGTATGCTTTCATGTAAATATTTAATCGGCCCAAAGGAAGGTTAATATTTATTTAGACTGTATACACATCTGCGATGATAAACGTGTGACAATTATAAGGTTTACATGTGAATAATGAATCGATCCAAAGATAGTTTCATTATTTGACATGAGTTATTGTCAATGTTTGATCATTGCAACAAGGTATCACTTACAAGTTAATATTACTGTCCAAAGACTTGATATTAATGTTGTGCCAGATATCTTGAGATGGGATTTGTCATTATTTGAATTTTATTGATTACTAAATATGGTTATTGATGTGGGCATCTTTTGTTTTATTTCAGCTAATGCATCTACTGCAACAATTTTTGCTAACATCAACTCAATTCTCATGCTAAATGGGACAAACTTCAAGGTTTGGAAAGAGAACATATTAATTGTTCTTGGCTGCATGGATCTAGACCTTGCATTAAGAATTGAACAACCCCAACCTCTCAATGCGGATAGCACTCCTGATGCAAAGAAGGAATATGAGAAGTAGGAGCGTTCAAATCGCATGAGTCTTATGATCATTAAGCGCGGCGTTCCGGAAGCCTTCAGGGGTATAGAATCCGAAGGGATTACTAAGGCTAAAGATTTCCTTGCCGAAATTGAGAAGCGTTTTGCGAAAAACGATAAGGTAAAAACAAGCACGCTTTTAGCTCGCTTGATTTCGATGAAGTATAAGGGCAAAGGAAATATAAGAGAGTACATTATGAAAATGTCTCATATTGCTTCAAAGCTTAAGGCACTTAAACTTGATCTTTGTGATGAGTTATTAGTGCATCTGGTTTTGCTGTCTCTTCCTGCACAATTCAATCAGTTTAAGATCAGTTATAACTACCAAAAGGAAAAATGGACTCTAAATGAGCTCATTTCATACTGTGTGTAAGAAGAAGACAGGTTGAAGCAAGATAAGACAGAAAGTGCTCATTTGGCCTATGCCTCTAAGGATAAGGGCAAGAAAAGAAAGAATGATAATGAAGCTGCTAAGGGTCCAGTTCAGAAGAAACAACATAAGGATAATCATGGTTGTTTCTTCTGTAAGAAGCTTGGACATGTAAAGAAGGACTGTACAAAATATCACGCTTGGCGTGATAATAAGGGTACGTTCCTTTTTTTGGTCTGTTCTGAGGTTAATTTAGCTTCAGTACCTAGAAACACTTGGTGGTTAGACTCTGGTGCTACTACTCACATAAGTGTTTCTATGTCGGGTTGTCTGAGCTACCGAAAGCCAAGTGATGTTGAAAGACACATCTTTGTGGGCGACGGTCAATCGGTAGATGTGGAAGCAATTGGGCATTTTAGGTTGCTATTAGGAACTGGTTCTTATTTGGACTTAAAAGATACTTTTGTAGTACCGTCTTTTAGACGGAATTTGATTTCAGTTTCTGTATTGGACAAATCAGGTTATTCTTGTTCATTTGGAAACAATCAATTCAGTTTATCTTTTAATTCAAATGTTGTGGGAACCGGTTATTTGAATACTTATGACAACCTATATTTGCTTGATACAATTGCTTCTTATAATGAAACTTTACATGCGGAATCGCGTGGTACTAAGCGTAAATTAAATAAGGAAAATCCGGCGTCATTATGGCATAAGCGCTTGGGTCATATCTCAAAAGGTAGAATTGAGCGTCTTGTGTTTGATGGCATTTTGGATTCCCTTGATTTTTCGGACTTTGACATATGTGTTGAATGTATCAAGGGAAAACAGACCAAAGTTAAGAGATTAGGTGCCAACAGATCTTCGGATGTCTTAGAATTGATACATACGGATATTTGTGGGCCATTCCCTACGAAATCCTGGAATGGTCAACAATATTTTATATCATTCATAGACGATTACTCACGTTATGGGCACCTATATCTCATTCATGAAAAATCTGAGTCTCTGGACATGTTCAAAACCTATAAAGCTGAAGTTGAGAATCAACTCAACCGAAGAATTAAAACCGTTAGATCTGATCGTGGTGGTGAGTACTACGACAGATATGATGGTTCAGGTGAACAACGTCCAGGACCATTTGCTAGATACCTAGAGGAATGCGGTATCGTCCCACAGTACACTATGCCGGGTTCACCTAGCATGAATGGTGTAGCTGAAAGACGAAACAGGACTCTTAAGGATATGATAAGAAGTATGATTGCTCATTCTTCTTTACCAGAGTCACTCTGGGGAGAAGCACTTAAGACAGCAGCTTACATTCTGAATAGAGTACCAAGTAAAACAGTTACTAAAACACCTTATGAGCTTTGGACTGGTCGAAAGCCTAGTTTAAAGCATTTATATATTTGGGGATGTCCAGCTGAGGCAAGGCCTTATAGGCCAAATGAAAAAAATTAGACTCCAAAACAGTTAGCAGCTACTTTATTGGATATTCTGAATGCTCTAGGGGCTATAAGTTTTATGATCCCACACTAAGGAATATTTTTAAGACGGGAACAGCAACATTCTTTGAGGATGTTGAGTTTGGGGGGAGAAATAAGGTTAGAAACATTGCTTTTGAGGAGGAATTGGCTTCAGACCCAATCCATACAGTTACTTTTGATAATATTCAGGTTCCTATACCTGTTGTTGCTCAAGAAGTAAATCCGAAACCTCAAGATGACAATGTTGATCAACTCCCTGTTCCAGAAGAACAAACTCAACAACCTCAAGAACCAGTGCCATTAAGGAGATCCACGAGAGAAAGGAGAAATGCTATTCTGGATGATTATGTTGTATTTCTCTAAGAACATGAGGAAAGTAGTGGAATGTTGAAAGATGATCCAATCAACTTCCTTCAGGCCATGAAAAGTTCTAACTCTCAACAGTGGATTGATGCCATGAATGAAGAGTACAAGTCTATGCAAGAGAATAAGGTTTGGGAACTTGTCCCATTACCAGAAGGTGCAAAACCAATTGGTTGTAAATGGATTTTTAAAACCAAGCGGGATGCAAACGGTAATGTGGAGAGGTATAAGGCACGTCTTGTGGCTAAAGGCTATACTCAAAAGGAAGGCATTGATTATACAGAGATTTTCTCTCCGATTTCATCGAAAGACTCATTCAGAATAATCATGGCACTTGTTGCTCATTATGATCTTGAGTTACATCAGATGGATGTTAAGACTGCATTTCTCAATGGCGACATTGATGAGATGATCTATATGGTACAACCAGAAAACTTTGTGTCGGGAGACCCAAAGAATATGGTCTGCAAATTAAGAAAATCCATCTATGGACTCAAACAAGCTCCTCGTCAATGGTATCACAAGTTTCAACAAATAATTATCTCGTTCGGTTTTGAGATGAACATTGTTGATAACTGTGTATATCACAAGTTCAGTGGGAGTAAGTATATCTTTCTGGTTCTGTATGTCGATGACATATTGCTTGCCACTAATGATATAGGCATGTTGCACGAAACTAATGATATAGGCATGTTGCACGAAACCACGAAATCAAAGAATTTTGAGATGAAAGATCTTGGAGACGCCTCTTTTATGTTAGGGATCCAGATACATCGAGATCGCTCTCGGGGTATTCTTGGATTATCACAAAAAAGCTATATCGATAAGGTACTTAAAAGTTTTGGCATGCAAGATTGCAGATCAGGAGATACCCATGTTGCTAAAGGAGACAAATTTAGTCTCAATCAGTGCCCTAAAGGTAACCTTGAAATTCAGAAAATGCAGAAGATTCTTTATGCTTCGGCTGTAGGAAGTCTAATGTATGCTCAGGTATGTACGTGTCCGGATATTGCGTACATTATTGGGATGTTAGGCAGATACTTAAGCAACCCTGGTATGGATCATTGGATAGCAGTCAAAAGGGTTATGAGGTATCTTCAGAAAACAAAAGGTTACATGCTCACATACAGAAAATTAAAAAAGTTGGAGGTCATTGGATATTCGGATTCTGATTTTGCTGGATGCCAAGATAGCAGAAAGTCTACATCAGGCTACATTTATATGTTAGCAGGAGGAGCTATATCATGAAAAAATGTCAAACAGACACTAGTAGCTTCCTCCACTATGGCAGCAAAATTTGTAGCTTGCTATGAGGCATCCAATCAGGGAATATAGCTGCGAAATTTTGTCACGGGACTGCGCATTTTGGAAAATATTGAAAGACCACTAAGGTATATTGTGACAATAAATCTGCAATAATGTATTCAAATAACAACAGGAGCTCAATTAAGTCAAAACATATTGACATTAAGTTCCTGGTTGTGAAAGAAATGGTATAGAGTGGACAGATATCCATAGAGCACATTGGGACAAACTCCATGATAGCTGATCCTCTTACTAAGGGATTGCCACCAAAGGTCTTTCATGAGCATACTGCTCATATGGGTGTGGTAATATTTGAGGATATTATGATTTAGTAGGAGTTTGTAATTGTGGTGCTTTATGTTTGGTTGTATTGTCTGATCAGAATAAAGTATTCAGTTAAGACACTCTGTTACATTATGTTTGGTTTTGACCTCATTAAGGAGGACCAGTTGAAAATAGACATGTACTGATCACATTGCATGTAATTTTCATGCTGCACATCCATGATTGATCTATGTCGTTTGATTGTATTGGTATATGTGACCATTGATGGGTCGAGTCACGATAAATGTGACAAAGGCCGCTTTGATCCTATATTGATATAGTCAATGGACGAGATTGTTCGGAAATACCTTTTCAGTGATAGCAATTTTGAGCTCATAAGGTTATACACAATTTAAGGAATCATATGGTACCCAAGTGGGAGATTGTTGGATTTAATCTAATAAATCTAATTGTGGGCACATATGATTAATCAATGTGTATTGCTATCTTTCAAGATAACCCACTAAAGTGATCAATTAATTTGGGTTAATGGGTATTTAAATAAGTCATGGGGATATATGTGCAGATACCAGGTTGTAATTGTAATTTGTTGAGGGGCCAAATTGCAAAAGTACAACACCTATAAATAAGGGGTTATGGTCCCTAATCTAGGGTTATAATTTTCTCTAATTCTCTTTACCCTATCTAAGAGAGAAATTCGGCTCAAGAGAAAACCCTAAGGTTAGAAGATCCAAAACCCAAAATCAAGATCAATCTATGGATTCAGGTATAAGCTTCCGCTCTTTTATGTTTCTTTTAATCTCTTTGAATGAATCATGACTATATGGTTTTAAGATCTTAAGTTTTAGATCTAACAAGTGGTATCAGAGCCATGTTTGATTTGTTCTTAGAGATTAAGATTAAAATTGGGTTTTGTGATCTTAAAAATCTCTATTTTGGTTAAGATATGTTCTCGGGTGAACAGTAATGCTAAGATGAACAGTAACGAAAATTTTTTCCGGATGAGCAGTAAAGTTTTCCCGGGTGAACAGTAACTGAAAAAATCGCCGGTGAACGGTAATAATGATGATGTAACAGAATAAATGACAACAAAGCTAACCTGTAACACTTCTGAAATTAAAGTCAGCCAATCCCTTTCCAACTGAATTTTGCCATATTGCTTCGAGAGCTGGTATAATGGGAGAAACATCAGTTCCACTAGCAAGGAAACCGAGCCTGGTGAAATCATTGGCCATCTCCACATAATCCTCATTCACAGCGTGTACAACAGCATCAATTAGGATTTGTTTATTTTGCTGAAATAAAAGAATCAAGTTAACAGTGATCTTTGCATTACAAAGGTGAACATCAATCAATACCTTGGAATCAAGATAGTGCCACTATCTACTAGTTTAGAATTGAATTATAACATTTCTTTGTATTGTTTGTCTAGTAAAATAATGGTGTAGAATGAAATGTAAAAAAGGATTTATGTTTGCACGCATACCACCGTGTCCCATATTCCCCTGTATGTGCACAGAGATACCACAAGTCTTGAAAATTTTCAATATTTTTATGATTCATTAATTAAAAGGTTTCAAATCTGCATGGAAGTTTTGTTTCTTTGTAATACCTTTTGAGAATATTGGTTGTAAATTGGGTGGATGTTTGGCTTCAAGCTGGGCTTGTCAGCTGGATTTTGGTGTTTTTTTTCCATTCATCTTTGGATGGAAGTTTTGTTGTATAATCTTAGTTTCATAAGTATTTTAAGAAGCTTATAAAAATCGGGTAATCTATGTTTGTGAGGATTGAGGGCTCTGGTCCTCTCACCCTCCTCATGGATTGCTTTGTTTTTTTTTAATTCCTTCTCTTAAGTACTTATGGCACTATGATTTATAATCCTTCTTATGCCTCTTGTATATATTAATTTTTATAATACAATTTGAAGTGGCGTATCTTGCCTTATTTTTTACCTCAGAAAAAGAAATTCTGCATAGAAGAATCTCAATGACCAAAACTAATCATATCATGATGTAAGCCTGTGAATCATTCTAATCAGTGAAAAGTTGGATTTTGCATCCATGATAATATATAATATAGATTGATCTCTAGTAAAAATACAATGCTTCCTGATTCAGTGTGAAGCATAAAAGGTATGGGATGCGACCTCCATAGGTAGATAAATGGTGCATTGAGGCAACATGTGATCCCAAGCAAAAACCCAGAACTAGAACCTAGCTAGTGATGAGCTATGAAGCAATATTTTGAATCTTTGATTTACAGTCACGGAGTAGTATATAAAACTCCAGATTGTTTGTATTATTAACTTTGGATTGTTAAATTTCGGCAAGGATGAGACTGACAGAATATGGTCTCATTTGCAAACATCAGCCTGCAAATATATAATAAAATGAAAAAGTTATTTCTCAAGGAAGAACAATTTGAATTTAACTGACCTGACTAAGGACTGCCACATTACCAAAATCAACATAAGCAATACGACCATCACGCATTGCAAAAACATTTCCAGGATGGGGATCTCCATGGAACAAACCAAATTCAAGCAACTGTCGCAGAGCAGCGCTCACTCCAACAGTTAAAAAGCCGTCGACATCAATACCAGCTTCCTTGATAGCCTGATGCACAAAAAATAAGTGGGATACTTTTTAATCAAGAATATAGTTCAAATGGCATAAAGATTTTCAAATGTGACCTTATACACTTAAAATAATTTGAACATTTAAAATAAAAAATTGCTTTATTTTTAAGTTAGGATTATCAATGATAGCCATCCATCGACAAACCACAAAAAGATATCCTGCTAGTTCCGCTCTCCTCCAAGAGAAAGTGCAAAACTCACGAGCGGCTGCTGCATTCAAATATACCAAGATCAAATATCAAACAATAGACTACCTGAGGGTCAGTGCAGCGGATACCATCAATCCACTCCATTACTAAAACACGCGATCCAGAAAGTTGCTTATAAGCTTTAGGAATCTTGACAGTTGGATCGTTCTTAAAATTCTCCAAGAAGTCCTCCATATTCCGAGCCTCCTAAAAACAATAAAACCATTATAGTTTGAAGGTAGGGATAATAGAATTTTCATGTAATAATTATGGTTGAAGTTAAATGATGCACAATATTATTCTTATAAGGCACACTATGGCAACGTAATTGAAATTCTACATCATGGTCATCTTAGAGGTCGTATATTAGCGATATGTCATAGTAGGTATGAGAAATATTAAGCGATTTAATTCATAAACTTAAAGAAATTTTAGTCCTTTGTTCTGAACAGAGAAGGGATGCCATATATGCATTTAATTGGGGAGAGAGGTAGACTCATTTATAGTGTGTTTCAGTCTGCTCAAATTAAAGGTAGAATGTTTAGTTTACAGAAATAATGACTAAGATCAAGCTAACTTACAAGTGTGTAGTCAAGTTCTTCTAAGAGCTTCTCACCAAATTCATCAACAATAAGCTCTGCATTGCAGCCCAGTTTCTGCAGACTTATACCATTCAGAAAGGAAGCCAGAGTGCGGAAAAGGAAAAGGTCCCGGTAAATTATTGGTTCTATTCCAGGCCTTTGCACCTGTACAATAACACGTCAGAATAAAAGAAATTAGATACGTGAAAGTGAAACACCAAGAGAACATGGTTCTCGACACTGAACTTATAAGCATTCATGAAAGTGAAATGACTCAACATTAGCTTCATGTATGCAATTTTTTTCCAAGTAAAGCAGTTGAATGATCATCATCAACAAGTCATCTTGGTGATAAAGATAAAACTAAACGATAGCCTTACACTAGCCACACATACTCAACCTTTATAGCAACATCCTCCCCTGTCTCCCTTAAGGTAGCACGGTACACCTGCCCCAAACTTGCAGCAGCAATCGTTTGTGACGAAATCCTACTAAACATGCTCTCAAGAGGCTGCCCAAGTTCTTCCTCAATGATGGCAAATGCTACCTACATAGCCCACAAATAAAAATGTAAACACCCCTAACAATAACACGTCATAACATCAATCCACCTGCATCTACCTGATTAGGGAACGGAGGGACATCATCCTGCAATATGCAGAGCTCATTCATGTAATCTTCTCTGATAATATCAGGTCTATTCGCCAGAACCTACAGTATTTGCATCCTATCAATACGAAATTTTGCAAGAAAATAAAGGAATAACATGTAAATTACAAGAAATCCCATTCTTATATATAATGTTTTCGAGAACCTCCTTCATCTAAGATAGTTCAACCAAAAAACTTATTATCTATGTTCATTGATGATACCATGAGTTGTATAATGATGTTAGGTTTTTAAGATATTTGGTCAGACGTTTTGCATGCAGAATTTTAGGTTAGTCAAAAAAAAAAATTTAATTTATCCAAAAACTATCTTTCTCTGCCGTCTTACTTTCAACTCGCAAAATACGTAGGTTCTGAAATGACATCTGCCCAAGTGCAAATGTCTGCTCAGACATGAAGAAAACTGTGTTGTAAAATTAACAGTTTCATTAACGGCCACAAATTTGCTGCGTGTGTGTGGAAATTTCTATATGAGGGCAGCGCAAAAATGAAGGGGAATTATTGTAATTTACCAATAATAAAACAATATGTGAGGTTTAGTAGATAGTGAACCTGGCCGGCTTTGATGAAAGAGGGACCAAGATCACAGAGAAGGTTCCTAAGCTGCCGAGCTCGAAAAGGGACCACCTCCTGATCCCTCCCAACAAAGCAATCATACATGAGAGTGGACCAATACAGCCCCAAGCTCCAAACAATCTCCACCCCTCTCCCCATCAAAGACAATATCGCGCCTTGCGACTCAAGAACCCTATTCCTAACCTGAGTTGACAATAACAACATCAACTAAGGGCTAAAAATTGATTGAAACTTTCAAATTGGATTAGGGATGATATTGATTACTGTTTCTGGGGTGTATTTTCTGAAGGGGATGCAGACACCACGCTCGATGTCGAGCTGCTCCATTGCGCTGCTGCTGCTGCTCGATTTCTCGGCGAGGACTCGAGGTGGGGTGATGGTGATTCTGCGAGGAGTGAAGGTTGGATCTTGGAACCGGGGTTTGCTGGGTTTGACGGACTCAGATGTGAGAGGATTGATCGTGTTGCAGATCATCACTTCCATTTTTGGGGAGTTTGAAGGGAATTTGAATCTAAAATTGAAACTTTGTTTTTATCATCTTCGAGTTGAATTGAGGAGTAGGAGGGATAAGGGTGAGTGAGTGGTGGCGGCAAAACTGGCGCTTTGCCACGCAATAATGCGCCAAACGAAATCAATCCATGGAGGAGAAGTACCCTACTTTTTTTACTTGGGAGAGCTGTACTTTGATGCACCACAGGATTATCTTCCTTTTCCCTCTCTTAATTTCTTTTATTTTTTTAGGCTTAATTGCACTTAACTTCCCTATACTTTAATCAATCTTGCACTTAAATGACTTCTTTTTTTCAAACCGAACGAAAATGTTCCCTAATATATTTAAGTTTTATAGATAAATGCCACAAAGTTTCAAAATGATGCACGTGCCCTCTTATTTATCAATGTTGCATATAGATGTCCCAAAGATTGTAAATGGAGTTACTTAGAAACCACAAAGTTTTTAAGAGTTTCACTTGAGTATCCTATGTTATGTGATGTAGAGTAAAGATAATGCCGTCTATATTTTTTTAGCTATGGGTATTCATCTTCAACACTTAAATACTTCAGGGTGTTTTTTTATTCGGTTTGAAACTATAAGGTATTTAAGTGCAAGGTCGGGGAAACTATTGGCCTTTAAGTACAATCAACCCTATTTTTTAAGGAATTTTAGCTCCAAACGTTGGGGGGAAACCCGCTTGTGGTTGTAAGTGACTCAAATAGAGGTGCAAAGGGTTCAGAACAGTTGTAATATGCTATTTATTGTATTTACTAGTTCTTGTGCACACATAATGCACGTGGTTAAATATCAAAATATTTTTTTGTTTATTTTCTTCTATATAATAAGTCAGATTCATTTTGAGTTAAAATCTATAAACATGGTGTTATGGTGTTTCCGATCACCAAAGTGTGACCCTTTATCAGCAACAGACAAGTGTACTTCTGCATGCAATGCCCCAATTAAATTGGCGGCCAAAGACCAGCAAGCATTCCACCTTAGTCGAATCACCTAATGTCGACTCGGATGGCTGAACTTGTCGGCTCTCTTGTTAAAGACGACTCGCTACGAGCTCATTCGACTAGCTATTCGACACCATTGCGGGGTCGACTCGAAAGACGTTACTTCTCGACTTAGTCAAAGGACGACTTCAGCCTCGAGCCTATCCACTGATAACATGTCACATCGCATTTAATGCTCGGCATGAGCCATCATGTTTTTAGCCCCGATAGTTTTCATGATTCATCGGATCACGTCAGCACCGTCATGCCTCCAATCGCTTCTCATTTAATGCAGAAGTTATCTCTCCCCCAGTCGCCAGCCGACACATGTAAAGTAGGTGCTGACGCAGCCACCAGTCCATACTTCTTTACCGCCATCCTGTACTCTGTTGAAGTGACCATTATACCATTATACCATCAGTATAAATAGATGTACTATTCTAACATAGAAGGGGCTCCCATATTCTGACTCCTAGATCTAATTTTTTAAGCAATATCTGCAAATTATACTGCACGACACAAAAGAACTCTTACAATTCTTTATTTCCTCACTCAAGTTCACCAGTTGACTTGATCGTTGGAGGAACCACGGGGGAACCAGTCCCCATCCTCTCACTAGTTTCTATTTGTGCGGGCATCAGCCCCCCAACTCAAAACCGAATATTTGGGGAATGGAGCAGCCCCTAATCAACCTCATCCAATCATTTTAATTAACTATGTGATCATTAACATCAACACATGGATTATTATATTTGCCATAAATTTTATTTAAACAGTTTTTAAAAATTTATGAAATAGATGATTAATTTTGAAAAATCTCTTAGGGCCAGGAATAAATAACTAACAAGTTTACAGTGGAAGCTAGGGGAACGTAGTACAAGAATTATTAATCTTTACTTAGTTTGTTTATAATGATATGATCTTATTATTAACTAACTACAAGGTCTAGTACATTATTATTTTTTTGTTGGGCACGCGTGAGTCTTCATTGTAATGAATGTTATACAATTTAAGTACAAAGGAAAAAATGCGGGTTGATCAATCGTGTAGATGGTGAGGGAAAACTGTGGCAGCTTAATTTGGTATATGGATATATTATAGATGGAGATGGAGAATGGTGGTTTTAAAAATAGTGGGTGCGTGTGGGTAATTAATATGGTTTTTATTTGTGTGGTTTTCTCTGTTCATTTTTAAGATATTTGTGGTATTGTGGATATATATAGCTATAGCATTGCTACTTTTTTTAATTTTGTGGAAGAATTTGGATGTTAAAAAAATTTAAATTATCTAATCCGGTTAAAGTAGGATCATATAAGTTAAGCCCATACATGAATTTATTTTAACCAACACCTATGCGTAAATATTATAATTGGTATTGAGATCTAAAATATGTGTGAGATTATCTTTGATTTTTATACAAACAATATCTATTTAAATAATAATAGTATAATTAAACTTTGTGATCTGAAAAAAGATCAAACATACAATATAAGTAACTGCTTTAAAATAATCTAATCTAATCTAATAAGAAGAAAATAGATGAAAATGATGTAAAAATTATTATAATTTTATAATTTATAATTTATAAACAATCTAGTCTAATCTAATAAGAAGAAAATAACAAATGTACATACATGTTGAAAGAGATTAAAGTACTATGAAAATTATTATAATTTTTAATCTCAAAAAATATAAAACATACAATATAATTAATTGCTTTAAAATAATCTAATCTAATCTAATATTAAGAAAATAGATGAAAGTGCTGTGAAAATTATTGATATTTCTTGATATAAAAAAGATCAAAATACAATATAATTAATTGCTTTAAAATAATCTAAACTAGTCTAATAAGAAGAAAATAACAAAGACATATATCCGTAGAAGGAGATGAAAGTATTATGGAAATTGTTACAATTTCTTGGCTTATATACATTGGTATATGATGTTGCATGTGACAGGATAATAATTATAAATAGAGTTCTATTTAAATAATAAGAGTATAATTAAACTTTTAAAATAATTATGCAGTACCGTGAACTAGTTGAACTTTAGTTGGTGAGAGACCGCCACGTTGTGTCCTCATATAGTAGCCATTTGTTGTAATTTTCCTTTTTTATAAATTTGAGAATGATTTTGTCTCTTTAATTTGTTTGGTGGATTTTGCAAATACCCCATCCACATTATGTACATTTGTAGGCCTGTGCTGTTCCTGGGTTCGACCTCTGGGGCGAACATTATTTGTCTCACTAATTTATTTAGTTTTTGCATATACGCCATTTATTTTGTATACATTTATAAATTTGGCATTTAATAATTTCATTCATGTTTACTTTTCAATTTAAACTATATCCTTATTGTTAATACTCTTGTTTTGATGATTTAACAAACAATTTATAGCTACTATTGGTTCTAGTGCTTTTGGTGTTTTGTTTAAGGAATATCCAGGTTGACAGGTTGATGATATTTGTATTGAAGCCATAATCAAGTTTAAGAAAGCAAGCTTCTCTTTCAACCTTGGGTATATTTAGTATTAGGCTTATATATTGTGTGAAATTCTTCAAGCTCAATATTTCACACATATATTTGTGATTTTTCTCAAAACATAGGTGTTTTTATACAACAACTATATTAGTATGTTATGGACTACACAAACATTGTACACATCTTTTATTAAGTCCATAAAAACATTTCAAAAGTTCTCAATATTTTGTTTAAGTCAAAAATAAAAAATTAAGTGTTTATGCAAACATGTATTTGAGTGTTTTTTTGCAAAATGATGAGATTTTACAAATGAGAAGTGCAAATTGAAAAATTCTTTTTATAACATGTTTATTTTCATGTTTATAATCATTTTCCAAAGGTTTACATCTTTTAGAATTTATTTGTTATTTTTAAGGCACTTTAAAACTCAGTTTTCAAACATGAACAGTGTTTATAAGTCGACTTATGTACTGTAGCAAGTCGACTTATGATCTGCTCTGGAATATGCATTTTAAATCTGCTGAGTCGACTTATGCTGCAAACAAGTCGACTTATATATGATAAGTCGACTTATGAATTTTACAAGTCGACTTAAGCTCTGTTGTGCAATTTGTTGTTTTCGTCTGCTAAATTGACTTATAACTCATACAAGTTGACTCATAAGATGTAAGTCGACTTATATCCTTTCATAAGTCGACTTATAAACTAGTCGTTGCATATTAACGGCTATTTTCTAGATTTTTTTTTATTTTATTATTTTTATGGGTTTTTGTGTAATTTTTGGGTTGGTTTCTTCTACCCTATATATTTCCCTTTGTCATAATTATTTCCAACTAATTAAGGGAGTTTCAAACAAGTTTTAAAAGAGGTTAAAGTTATTTAAGTTTTGTTTTCAAGTTTGTGTTTGTTTTCACAAAGAGAAGGCTTACAATTTCGTTTGAGGAATTTATCCTCAACCATTCTTCATCATCTCTTTGCGATTGTAGAGAAGTTTTCTTAACTCAAATATCTAGAAATTTATTCTTAAATTTTCATATTTATATTATTGCTAGTTTATTTTTGAGTTAGATTTTATTTGTGCTCATTTATCACACACATTCCTATTGAGCTTTTAGTATTTCATACACTATATTATTGGTTCTGGTGAGTGATACATTGAGTGTGAGCTTCATTGTGTTCTCATCTATTATAGAGAATAATCATTTGTATCGAGCTTATTTATGACAATCACATTATATTACACTTGTACACCGAGAGGAGTGTGTGGTGAGAGATGGGGTCGATTCCAAGAGGAATGGGGTCGGTAGTAAAGCCTAGTGAGAGGTAGTAATTTCGAACACTTGAGAAAGGCGACACGAGCTAGGCCAACACTTAGAGGGTATAGAGTGTGTTTATATTGTGTGTGTTGTAAACATTTGTCGGTGAACGTTGAAAACCGATTGTGAATATTTTGGGTGAACATCAAAAACCCGTTGTGATAGTGGATTCTCTCCGAGAGTGGGGAGCGGAGACGTAGGTCGGAAGGACCGAACTCCATGATCATTTTCTTATGTTTGGATTGTTCATTTGTCCACTATCGTGTTTATATTCTCTCATATTTGTTTGCCCTTAGTTTAATATCTTTGCACATATAATTTGTTATATATCATACTCGCTAGGATATTTACTAATAAGTTTTTAATTGACATTAAATCGGATTAGATTAGCAATTTACCATATTCACCCTCTCTAGGGTAATTTCACTTATCTTCATACTATGTATATCCAATAATAATTCATCAATTTATCAACTCATACTTACTTAATGGATTATTATTTAAATTTCAAGGGTATTTTTGTCTAACAAAAGATTTTCCCGAACTCGTGCTTTTAAAGGGAGTATGATATATGTTTGCCAAATATAGATATAGTTATGTCTTGATAAAAAAAATATGTATACTAAAATTGAATACAGATATAGATATATAAGCATGTACAAAATAAACATGGGAAAATTATATAATATTAGAAAAATATAATTCATGTCATACCAGAGAATTTGTTAAGATGTTAGTTATATTTGGAAAAACTTAAGATTATATTTCATGATCATAAAATTAAGCTGAAATCCATTAATGCAGATATTAAAACAAATGCAATATACATATTCTGATATTTCGAATAAGAACTCGGATATTTCCCTCCATATCCATATTAGTAATTATATTCTCTTGGATATAGATATTTAGTCACTATATCTGTATCCATAACATCCGAATATAATTTTTTCTTGCAATCCCCTACTCAAGAAACATT
>BQKN01065945.1:136281-156990 GCA_022839385.1 Asparagus kiusianus | reverse complement strand
CGTCCCCGTCACAGGCCAACAACCCACGCAAGCGAGACCGTACCAAACCGGGCTCTCGTGTTTATTTTCGTTTAAGTTGTA
Source organism: Asparagus kiusianus (assembly GCA_022839385.1). NCBI lineage: Eukaryota > Viridiplantae > Streptophyta > Magnoliopsida > Asparagales > Asparagaceae > Asparagus > Asparagus kiusianus. The sequence continues at coordinate 156,909 of BQKN01065945.1, read as the reverse complement.
ATCTTTTGTTTTCATTTAAACTCTGTTGTAACGCTCAAAGTTGTAACAGATCTCAAAAAAAGAGAACATCAATAAAAACAGCAACTTTTACCGGAAACAGTATCCATGGTTGGGTTAGCTACCAGGAGATCATAAATAGCCTGTCCTTTTACCGACTTCTGTTGTTTAAAGTGCAGGTCATATTAGGATAGGAGCAACGCCCATTTCGTTAACCGCCAATTCATGAAAGTCGGTTGCGTCATGAACACTCTGACTGGGTTAACATTGGAGAAAATGTAGATAGTTTGTCCCACCAAATAGTGTCGCATCTTTTGGATAGCGAATACTAAGGCGAGACACTCTCTTTCGATCATTGGATATCGAGATTCGGCGCCTACGAGGGTCCAGCTTAAATAATACACTGCTTGTTCATAACCGTTATCATCATCTTGTGCAAGTAATGCACTTAACGAATGGCTCGTCGCCTTGACATAAATCAAGAACGGTTTGCCCGATTTCGGTGCGACAAGTGCAGGGGGTTTTGAGAGATATTCCTTAATATTCTTAAATGCCTTTTGACATGCGTCATCCCGTATAAATGATACGCCTTTCTTTGTAAGTCTGGAGAATGGTTGACATTTTCCCGAAAGGTTTAAAATGAAACGACGGATATAAGCTAACCGCCCTTGCAATCCTCTGAGCTCCTTGAGGTTTCTTGGAGGTTGCAACTCGTTAATTGCCTTTACTTTATCAGGGTCAATATGAGTACCCCTAGTTGTGACGACGAATCCAAGGAATTTACCGCTGGATATTCTGAGAAATGATTTGGTAGGATTCATCTTTAATTGATGAGTACGCATCAGATCGAACATTGTCTTCAAATCCTTGATGTGATCCTTTTTGTCCATGTAGCATTCGACAGTCTTTCGGAGATGCTCCTGGAAAATCTTTGGCATAGCTCTTTGATAGGTGGCACCTGCATTCTTTAAGCCGAAGGACATAACCATGTAGCAAAAAATACCGAGAGGTGTTCTAAACGAGGTGTGCTTTTCGTTATCTGGATGCATCTTTATCTAATTATAGCCAGAAAATCCATCCATAAAAGACATTCTCTCGAATCCACACGTATTGTCGATGATAACGTCTGTGATGGGAAGAGGGAAATCGTCTTTTGGGCAGGCAGTATTAAGATCCCTGAAATCGATACAAATCCTAATCTTCCTGTTCTTCTTAAGGACTGGTACGATATTAGCAAGCTATTCGGGATGTTGCTCCTCCCTGACGAAACCCGAGTCGATAAGCTTTTTGACTTCAGACTCGATTGCCTCCATAATTTGCAGACGAAACCGTCTTTGTTGTTGTTTGACAGGTTTGACATCCGGCTTAATATTGAGACAATGCACTGCTACATTTGGATCAAGCCCTGGCATATCATCATAATTCCAGGTGAATACATCGATGTATTCCCTAATGAGAGAGATTAACTCTTCTTTCTCATCGGGCGGGAGGCTGTCGCTAATGAATATCGGCCTCGTTACCCATATTCACTTGGACTACTTGATCTTCGGTAGGAGGTTCTCTTTGTTCAAACCTATCACCGTACTACATATTCAGGTGATGAACCCAAGGGTCTTCCCAAGTTAGCATTTGATCATCTTCCTTTATTGTCGCAGGATCAACCGTAGCCATGTTCGACATTAGCTTTTTGAATATTTCTCCGAGACTAGTGTCGGAGTCCCAGGCTGAAGAGTCGGAAGAATATCCGTCTTTGCCCTTATTAGCGATTTGATCGATGACTTGCCAGCAACATTCGTCGTCGGATGAAGAAACATAACCCAGACCTCTTCGGTGGCTATAATAGTCATCGGGATTTCCTTTTGGTACATAGGCCATACGAGGTGGAACTCGCGGACCTCGACCAAAACAAAGACCTTCAAGTGTGAAGTCATATCCGTATCTCTCCATGAGATTACGAGCTTTTGTGTTATACCTGAATAGATGAGGGGTAGGTTTATCATCATCGTTATCTTCTTCCAAAAAATGATCTGGTATCGAAGGTTCTCTTCCTTTACCATAGATAGCTTCTTTTTCACTCCCTGCCTTTGCAGGAATGACAAGTGTCGTTCCGAATGAATCCTGAACATGCTTCTTCGTCATACAGGACGATTGAAGCGGTACATGCAAATTAAGGTTATTATGTAATTCTTTCATAACATTATCGAGACACAACGAGTACTCTAAATCATCATTTATTGATATTTCTTCGGTAAGTTGCCAGTTACAACTACTTTCTGATGATTCTTCATCGTCAAGATTGATTACAATGGGTACAATGTTATTAAGTATAAAACCACCATCATAATCAAACCCAGCTTCGGTATCAGCTTCGTCCCCGCTTTTCGTTCCTTGGGCCGATGGTTCAGTATCAGATTTGGCACCGTATAGAAGGGAGTCGATAAAATAGTTTTCTAACCCTTAAACGGTTGCTTATCCGCAACCACCATCTTGACTTCGTTATTAGTGTCCACATATTTGAGACACTGATGAAGAGTTGATGGGACTATAAGATTACTATGGATCCTGGGTCGACCCAACAGTAGGTTATAGGAGGTCTCTGCATCAATCACGTAGCATGTGACTTCTGACTTCAAATCCCCGATCTGACACTTCACTCGAATTTTTCCTAATGGTTGGGACCCACTGGTGTTGAATCCGTAGATCGTGGTGCCTGTGGAGGCTAGTTTACTAGCCAGTATTCCGAGATTGTACATCAATCGGAATGGCATGATGCTGACAGTGGAACCCGGATCGACTTGGATCCGGTTGACAACGTTGGAGCTAATGTGCTCGGTAAAATATAGGGGCCGGTCATGCTTCGAATTATTCGTCTGCATGTCTTCTTTGGTGAAAGAAATGCAGGGGAAATGGTGCGCCGCGAGGTTGCAATGTTGGACTAGCGGCTCTGGTTCTTTAGGAGATGGCTTGATCCGAGTCAAAAAAAACTTCGGAATTGGCCAATGCTTCTTGTAACGCTTCCCTCGTGTCTTTTGAAAGACGCGGCAGCTCATATAAGGTTATTCTAGCCGATATATTAGCAAGTTGCGCCATAATATCGAAGCGATGTGGAGTACTCGAACTCCGGTTTATCTCTTCCAATCGGTAGATTGAATCAAGACTGCTTCGGGTTTTGGACTTCCTGGTGCAAAGGCTCTTTCCCTTTTTGCTTTTGTTGGGCTTTCTCCGTAACTACGGGTGCAGAGGGAGTCGCGATCACCCCCATTTCCGCCAATGTCTTGGAGGGAATAGCTTTGGTCACCCCCTGTTCAGCTAACTGCTCGGAGGCATCCGGATATTTGAAGTGGTATTCATTCCTACTCCTGGTAGCAAAGGCCTCTTGCTCATCTTCGGATAATGGGAAAGTAGGGATACTTTCGTCATCTCCTTCCGGAATGGCGGTGACCCCATAACAAGACTTTCCTTTTCCTTTTGACTTCTTCTTGGAAGAGGATTTGGTCCACTGTTCATCTTCAATCAAATCGGGGTGAACCCAAAGAATTTTGCTATTTGGGGCTGTGTGTGGCACAAGTCCTTTCTGACGTTGCTTATGAGGATCATTGTTGACGGTCTTCACTGCCACGTTTATCACAGGCTCAGGCCGAAACCAATTCAAAGGAACGGATCCGAAGCTTATCAACACTACGTTCGCACCCACCTTTTTCTCTTTAGGTTGTTTCATAGTGATGGCCCCAACATCAATCAAAGCTTGGATCTTATCTTTCAAGGCGTAACACGACTTAGTGGGATGGTGAACCACACTATGGAACGCGCAATACTTCGGGTCATTAACCTTTTTGGCGTCTTCCTGATCTTGGATCGGAGGCAACTTAATTTTGTTATTTTCTATGAGGTACTTGAAAATACCGGGAACTTCATCCTCTTTGAACGAGTAAACCTTCGGGAATTTTGGTTCCGAAGCCTTTTATTTCTGAGGCTGTTGTTGCCACCGTGACTGCTGAGGTGCTTTCTGCTGCTGCTGTTGCGGCTGCACTTGCACTTCGAATGTTTGGTTCGCATCCACTGCATTCACTTGCGCTTTCCCTTTACCCTTAGGAACAAAATTCTGTTGCGGGGCTGGTGCCGTCGTTTGACCTCTTTCGGCCTTTTTCCTTTTGAGGAAACGTTCGGCTCTTTCCCCTCGGACTTTCAATTCTTTCCAGGTCTTAGATGGTGCCATTCCCATGGCTTCGAGAATATCCAATGAAAGATTGTTGTGACAAGTCTCCAGGATGAAGTCCTCGCTAATCAGATCCCTGCAATTCATGGCTTTGTTCCGGAATCGTTTGATAAAATTCTCCACCAACTCTCCGTCCTTTTGTTTCTCATCAAATAATGTTCCGATCGAGACTTTGGTGTCGTCATCAAAGAAATTTGTGAGAAACATGTCATCCATGTCATCCTAACTGATAATGCTCCCCAGCTTGAGGCGATGATACCAATCGAAGGCTGCTCCACGAAGAGTGCCGACGAATGATTGTACCATCAGAGGTTCATTCCCGGAGATTATCCCCAAGTGAGAGAAGTATATTAAATGCTGAGTTGGGGAACCCCTTCCAGCAAACGGTGTGAAGTTGATTAAGTTGAACTTTGCCAGATACGGGATTGACTCCCACTCTCTTGGGTATGGGCACGATATTCCGAACCTTTTTACTTCCTGAGCATTCATTAACGCATTGATTTTGCTCTCCAAATCTCTCATTTTCTTATCCTCACTCGTATTTGTTTTCGAGTGGTTTCGAGGAGAAGTAACATGGTCTTCCTTTGTATTGTTATCATCCGAAGGACCACCCCCAGTATTGTTATTGACGGGAGGAGTGTTCATGTTAACATTCTCATCCACTTCCCGCTCGTTATCATCTTGGTTTGGATTATTACGACGGTTAGACTCTCCCTAATGAGTTGTTAGTGCTGTAATTTGCTGGTCATTCATCTCCCTTATTTGCTGCATAGCCATTTCCATTTTAAATTTAAAACCGTCCTTTTGCTTAGCTAAAGCATCCTCAAGAAACTTAGCCACTTGCTCGACGCTAATCATGAGTGATTCGTAGGGTTATCCCACACTCGATGCGGTGTCATCGGAAGCCATCGCTGGGGAAGCATCTGAGCCAGCATCCGAGGTTTCATCATCTGAAGGAAGTCCCTTCTGCATTCTTTAGTAATCCCTTCGTCTACTGGTCCCCGATCGCAATCGAGTTATACGCTAAGACGCTGCGGTGAACTGATCCGGACTAAAGTGTCGCGTTGACTTCCCTCTCCCGGTCATATTGACGGATACTTCTAGAAATTCATCATCTTGAAGGGCAGGTTTCTTCCTGCGGAAGCGTCTTGGCTTGGACTTGGATGTTCCGGTAGAAATCCTTTCAAACACCGACACCCTTTCTGGGGTCTTCGGACAGCAACATTCTAACAATACCGCCTTGATGATCTTGGCACACGGACAATGAGAGTCCGTGTCTCGGGTACTTCTCTTTCTGGATTTGTTCGTGCCCCCAGCTTGATAGTACAACTCGTCAGTTTGATGACTAGAGTAACCCATCGTATGTTGGCACGACTTCCCAGGTATAACGTCATCTTCAGATGAATACGCTTTCTTCTGGGAACTCAACGCTTTGCTAGCGTCTTCAGGAGTCGTACGTTCAAGGCTACGTGAGCGTAGGACCTCAACGGGCTCCTGGACTTCGACACGTAATCTAATGCGGTCATTTATAGGGACTCTCTCATCATGTGTTTTCCTCCACTGCTTAGGAGGATGATTACGACCCCCAGTCGCTCGAGATCCGTTCAACGGACCTAAACGCTCTTTGACCGGAGCTTTGCTTCGATCATTGTGCGAAGGGCCAAGGCGATCCATAATCTTCATTTTGGATCGGGACGAATCCACGCTGTTGTGGGGCTCCATCGGAGGTGCGGAACTAGAGGGAACTGACAAAACAGGTGCAGAACGTCGTCTGTCTTGACCCTGGCGCGGGTCAGATTTGAGTATCCCGCGGGTTGGAGGGTCGGATTTATGTGACCCGCGGCTTGGAGAGTCAGATTCGGGTGACCCGCGCGTAGGAGGGTCGGATCTGTATGACCTATGAACTGGCGGGTCGGATTTGAGTGACCCGCGCGATGGCGGGTCGGATTTATGTGACTCGCGCGACGGCGGGTCGGATTTGAGTGACCCGCGCGACGGCGGGTCGGATTTGCATTTTTCAGTCTTTTTGGCCGCCGTCTTGGACTTTGGCCTCCATACTTGGTGCTGTTTTTGTGGCTTCATCTCCACTTCTTCTTATTCTAATTTTTGCGTTTCTTGCATCAAAGCTCGTGCATGCGCGAGTAACGCGCGGCGTTTCTGGATCCTTTCTTCAAGAGTTGAACGCGTCCTTTTGACGCGGATCCATTCATTTGTGGTTGAGTTGGAGGAGTTGGCTACCCGCTGTTGCGGCGCTTGGCGCCTCCTGGACCTCAGATCCGCTTCATAGCGGATTCCATCAACCGGTTCTAAGGCCTTGGCCATCTGGCACGCGAGGCGTTGTCGCCGCCTCTGACGTGCTCTCTTTGATAAGACGGGCACATCATCAGTAGTCAACCCTTTGTTCAAGGGGTTCAGATCTGCAATTTCAGCCTCGTCGGATGTCAGCGGGGCGTTGTGAGCCACGATTGCAGCGGTGGCAGGGAGATCTTCTTGGGTCTTCAAATCCAAAGACCAGCGAACCTTCCTGGACTTGCGAGGAGAGGTGGATCTGGAGGGGGAGGACAAGTATTCTTCATACTTCTGCTGGTCGAACTCATATTCGACCTCCGTTTCAACCAAGATCAAGATCCGAGGTTGCGACACGTCAGCCTTCGCAGAAAGGCTGTCGGCTCCCACTGTGGTCGCCAGTTTGTTTTCGTGGAAAGCTGCCTTCATCATTGATTTCATTAAACTTTAGTCGTTACAAATGAATTCAAATAACAAAAATAAAAATTATAACTTTCTTAAAAATAAACACAAGATCCGTTTATCGGCTCTTGCTTGCGTGGGTTCTTTGCTGGTGTCGGGGTTTATCCGTGGACGACCGTGAATCAGATCCGGTTGCAGGAAAATTCGACAGAGTTTCGTCTTCACTGAAGAAGTTTTCTAGTTTGAAGCGCTGAGATCGACAAAGCAAAATCAGGGCTCTTCTCGATATTAAGACCAAGCCTAATCTCAAGGACGGACGTACGGGCTTCGGATTCTTCGAACGGCTTCTCCTTTGTGCCGAAGTTCGCCGGGATCTCGTTGACCTTCGCTGAAATTCCGTGCTCCTTCACTCTTCAATCCAGCAGCACCTCGTCCTCCTGATAAAATTCCAGCCTTTTAAAATGGAGGCCTTTAGCTCATATTTATAAGCCTCGGATGCGGTTATTTGGATGAGAACAGTGATTTAACTTTATCTTCAGTTAACAACAGCCTAATCATGTTTGGGGATGAGATCAAGTCAGTTAGGAACCCCTGGAACCGATAAACTCTGCGAAAAACCGCTTTAAAACCGCCAAAACACGTCTGGGAGTCGAAACAGCGCAACAGGAAAATCCGACCCGCGCTTGCACAGGTCAGATAATCCGACCTGCGCTTGCGCGGGTCAGATAATTTGACCCGCGCTTGCGTGGGTCAGATGATCCGACCCGCGCTTGCGCGGGTCGGAATTATCCGACCCGCATTTGCGTGGGTTGGTTTGTTCCGTCCCGCGCTCGCGCAGGTTTGTCGACTCTTTCTTTTCCTGTTCTCTTTCTTCCGAGACTTGTTCTTTTCACGTGTTTGGTCGATTTGTTGACTTGTATGCTTCGCTGTGAGACCGACCGTCGAACGCGCGTTGGTTAACATACGTGTGTTGATCGATGCGCGCTGACTGATTAATTAGCGTGCGCGTGTTGACCGACGCGCACGAGCTGGTTGACGTGCACGCGTTGACCGACGCGCACGAGTCGAATGGCGTGTGTACGCTAAGCGATGCACGCGAGTTGATTAGGTGAATCTTCTTGACTCGCTCATTCATTGCTTCGAGTTTCGTGCGGGCTCTCATAGACAATTTTAGACGCCTACAGTTAGACCTTAATCATATGCAGTCCTCGTGTTGGACATTTACCTATTGTGCCCCCATGTGTTGGACCTTAATCATATGTAGTTCTCGTGTTGGACATTTATCTATTATAGTCCATATGTTGGACATTCATCATATATAGTCCATGTGTTAGACACTTATTCGAGTTGTCTTATCTAATATATAGCAAGTGAAGTCCATGTGTTGGACACATATCTGATATTTGTCAGGACACCTCTGATATGGTTTGAGATGGAGTTGTATTTTCTTATTGCTCCATGTAGTAGCTTTTGGATTTGGTATTTAGCTATTCACAATTTAAGCTAATGGGGTATTCGACATACCTATGCTCGTGTTGTGGATTTCTAAATATCAACATCCATTTATTTCAGAGTAGATGATTGCTTATATGTATGTATTAACAAGTATTTTTCTTATATACAGGAAAAATGATCTAGGTGTTGGCCTTCTTGTTTTGATGATGATTTACAAATAATTTACATCTAATATTATTTGTCTAGTGTTTGTGTTTTATATTTATTCTAGGTAAACAATACGTTGGAGGATGGATGGAATCGAGCTTTAACGATCATATCCAATGGAGGTTGGCGGAAAAGTAGGTGAAGCTATGTGCAATTCAAGTTGAAGATCCAAGTTTAAGTTTCATCCACAAGATTACCAAGTCAAGCTATTGAAGATCAAGATCAAGCTTGGGTAACTTAGTTTAGGAGTTTATATTATGTGTGTTAGTACTTTAAGCTCAATCATATACACACATACACGTTTTGGTTTTGTATATATATAGTTATATATATACATATATGTTTTGGTTTGATAGGCTTCAAGTTTTAATATGAAACAATTGAAAATACATTTCTTGTTTCATACTTATATGCATATATATGATTTCATCAATATCAATTTTATATAGTTTAATGAAATTATGTTTTAGTGCATTATATGTGTATTTTAATAAAATAATATATTCATTGTTTATAGACTTCATAACAATAGTTTATATCTTTCTTCAAGTCTATAAAATCATTTTGTATTATTTCAAAACATGGTTAAGCTAAAATGTCAAAACTCATATGTTCACATTTTCATGTTTTGGACTATTTTGTAAAATGATGATATTTTTTATTTGGGATGTCCTTTTTGAAAACCAGTCTTTGTAGCATGTTTATTATCATATCTACAATCATTTTCCAAAGTTTTATATATTTTGAAATTTATTTGATATTTTTAAACAGAGTTTTAAAATTAGAAAATCAACTTTCAAGCCTGTTTTCTCATATGTCAGTTTACGGTCAACCGCCACGGTCGACCGCGCCTTTGTTTTTAACCTACGGAGCCAACAACAACTTTCGCGGTTGACCGCTACGGTCGACCGTCAGCTCGAAAATTCCCACAGTCGACCGTCACGGTCGACTGCCAAAGTTTTTGGAATTTTCTGAGCCTCGAAAGTGGCTCGCGGTCAACCGCGAGATTTTCACGGTCAACCGCCAGTCACTCCAACGGTCATTTTGTACAAAATCTGATTTCTGATTCTGTTGGTTTTTTGGTCATTTCTGTTGGGCTTTTGGCTGAGGTTTTGGGAGGCTATAAATACCCTATTGATCTCAGTTTTCATGGTAATCTAAGAAGTTTTTAAACAAGAGTTTAACAAGGGTTTAAGTTTGTTTAGTATTTGTTTAAAAGAGTTTTGTTTGTGAAGAAGTTTTACACAAGTGGAGGAGATCATCTACATTCCTTGGGCTTCATTTTAATCCATCTCTCCATCTTATTTTTCAGAGAAGAATTTCTAACTCAATACTAGCTTTGTATTAATTCCTTGTTGTTTATCATTTTTATTAAGCTAGTATTTTCAATTGAGTTTAGTTGATTTGATTTCACTTATTGTTTACACACACCCACTTGAGCTTATCGTATTTTCATACATAGTATATTTGGGTTGGTGAGAGTTGTAACAATTGAGTGTGAGCTTACATTGTGTTCTCATCTATATTATAGAACAATCATTTGTTGTATTGTGCTTATTATGAGATTCACTTTGTAATACACTTGTACACTGAGAGAAGTGTATGATGTAAGTCGGGGATCGTCCCAAGAGGAGTGGCGTCGGTTGACGAACCTAGGGAGAGGTTGTATCCGAGCACTTGAGGGAGACACGTTTAGGTCCAACACTTGAGAGAGTGTAGAGTGGGATTGCAAGAGTATTGATTGTAAAGTTTTTTGGTTAGCTAGAAAACCGAGTGTGAGGTATAAACGTTATTCAGGTGAATGTAAAAAACCCGGTTGTGATAGTGGATTTCTCTCCGGGAGTGGGGAGCGGAGATGTAGAACGGAAGGTCAGAACTCTGTGATCATTTGATTGTGTTTGAGTGTGCTTTGGCGTTTATTCTTATTTGTGTTCATTGCTCGTATCACCATTATCTCATTATTTAGTTTGCCCACTATCTAGTTTCAAATTGTTTACTCTTGTGTTAGTTTCATATCCTTGCATATATATCTTATAGTATATCTCATTGCTAGGATATATTCCTTTGTTCATATTGCAAATTCTTGCTCATAATTAGTTGTATATCTATCTTGCAAGAATATGTTTCTTAATTAGTTTTAATTAGCATAAAATCGGATTAGATTAGCATAAGACCCTAATCACCCCCCTCTAGGTCTAACACTAGGTAGGCTATGCTTAATAGATAGAGCCTTCACTTTATTTAGTAGCCCTTCCCCGGGGGCGGATGGAGGTAATCTTGCTAGTGCTCTGACGCTCTTGTTGTTGTCCTATTTTCTTTTCTTTTCTTTTACTTTCAGGTGGCTCAGAGCATCGGAGGGCCGCAGGATGACGGAGTTATTGCATAGTCGTCGTCACATGAGTTACTAGTAGAGACTCCACAATAGAGTTATTTCCATTCGGACATTAGATTTTGTATCACATTTTGTAAAAGCTATGAGCCTTAGTTACATTTTCAGCTGTTTCATGTCGAGATATATTTATTTATTTCGGATGTCGGATGTATTCCAGATTGTTCACTGAGATATGATTTATTTATGAGATACTCCTTTCCATATCATGCCTGTTGTAGTTATTTCTTTTCTTTTACATGTTTTGTACTTACACTTTACTTTGATTCCACTAGAGGATATTATTATGATTGGTGAAACTTGTTGTTGCACAGTGTGGGTGCATGACAGATTTGACATCTTTAGGTTCACCTTGGACTGCAGCCATGTGTGAAAAAGGGGCGTCACATAAGTGAGCAAAAACTATCAAAATTAAAATCCAAGAAAATATTTTAATAAGGAAATAAACTAAAAATAAATACTTATGATATTCAACCACGTGCAATGTACGTGCATAAAAACTAGTGTGTGTGTGTGTGTATACATGTATGTATGTATGTATGTTTTGAGTTTTCTAAAATATAAATCAAACAATTTTAATATATTGATTTTTCAGATAGCTTAATAGTTGTCCCTTTTGCGTATAGCTAAAATAATGATTATAAGCTTCAAAATGATATAATTTTTTTGCATATAGATCATTATGATGAGTGCAAATCATGATGGGTAGTGTCATTCATCATATGAATCAAACTACTTTAAAATATTTATTTTTCAAACAGTGCAATAGTTGTCTCTTTTACATAGAGCTAAAATAATGATTATAAATTTCAAAACAATATAACCTTTTCTACCTATAGATCATGATGATGAGAGCAAATCATGATGGGCGGTGTCGATTATTATATCGAGCAGCCTATTAGACCATCTCGTGATAAGAATTTTATTTCACCATCTTAGGGTCTCGAGAGTGATACTAAATTGAGGTAAACTCTGAATACTAGATATGAAACCAAAATTATAAGGACCACGGTCGGCCAATGAGGCGATGGGGAATAAGCTTCATTGTCGAGAGGATAATAGCCCGGATCACCAGTTAAGTCCCCTAAATGAGTGCTGCTGAAGCTGTGCGATGTCAAATTTCATCGGTAGGGGAGCGTCCCGCCTTAGAGGGAAGCGCTCGGGCAAGCAGGTTAAGACGAAGTGGAAGCAAGAATGTCAGCTTGAGTAACTCAAACATTAGTGAGAATCCAATGCCCCAAAAACCTAAGGGCTTCTCCACAAGGTTCGTTCACTGATGGTGAGTCAGGGCCTAAGATCAGGCGAAGGATGCAGTCGATGGACAATAGGTGAATATTCCTCTTTTTTTTCATTTCCTCCGGAACAATCATAAAAACTTTTTATATTATGGATCTACTACCAGAAATACAACGCCGAATCTTAGCATTCATTGTGTATGCACACGCCCACACACACACATTCTTTCAAGGGGTTTCAATCAACCGCCTTCTAGTCAAATTTTCAAAAGCCAAAAATATTCTTAAAAGTCTCACAAGTCAAATTTTTACTAAAAACCAAAAAAAATTCTTAGAAGTCTCACATTCAAGACACGTGACTTGTATTCTAACTTAGACCTAAATGTTAATTAAATGACTCATGTGCTATGAATTTGAGCTTTTAAGGATATTTTCAAATTTTAAATGAAAATTTTGTTTTGCAGATGATTGATTGCAGCACAAATTATTTTAAAAGATGGTTTAGGTATTAGTAATTAACATTTAGAGATACAAAGTTTCCACATAATGACCTTATTTGAAAAGTGGTTTACTAGGAAAAACCCAAATTTGTTAGTCTTATTTGGGGATAAATATGCAAATAAAGTAGATATATAGGGGTATAAATTAGTCCCTTAAATCTTCAACTGCAAATTACTCTCCCAAATCATGAAAATTGCATATTAGTCTCTTAAACCCTATAACGACCTTACAAAATAGTCCTTCTAATTTTATTTATTTTTGATAATAGTGGTCCTTCTAATTAAATCATGTTAGATTTGAAGGGATATTCCATTTTAAATCTAACATGTGGATTGTTGTACCCCTTATTATATTCCACCATCCCATTTTGTAATGGGTTTAACCCAATATTAGTAATAAAAAAGTCTAAATTCATTTCAGTTCTTTTTCTCCGGTGTGATTCGAAATATCAGAAAGAGAGGTAATTTGGTGATTACAGTTGTTGGTTAGAATTTAACCCAATTATGGTTAGTTTTTTTAATATATAATTTATAAATACTAACAGAGGGACCATTTGCACGATTCTATTTATTTGAGGGAGTATGTGTAATTTTTAAGATTTGAGTGAGGAATATGCAATTATTGAAGATTTAAGGTACATAAAAAAACCAAAAAATTTAGATGGGAGACGTGCCGCTTACTCGGTCAAACTTGCACCTTCCTCGTCCTATGCTCTCCCCCTCCTCCTTCAATGGAAAATTTTCGGTCATCGTCACAGGTTCTTTTATTCTTCAGCCTTTTAACGAAACCCAACACGAATCCACAACGAAAACCCCAAATCAACCCCATTAAATTCCCCCACTAACAACATCGGACAACAGAAGAAGGAAAAAAAAATGTCACAAACAAATCAAAACCAAAAGCAAGAGGCAAAAGGAGATGAAGAAGAAGCCCTCACCCCCACTCGCAGATCCCTCCACCGCTCCATCTCCTGGTCCGTTCGCTCCAACCCTAACCCTCATCCACCAAACCCTAGAAAACCAGCTCGCCGCCCTCTTCCCCCTCTCCTCCCGCTTCGCCGCCCGATCTCCGGCGACCTCCTCCGAACCCGTCCACCGACGAACAACTACCTCGGCGACCTCTCCCGCATCTCCGACCACATCTACCTCGGCAGCGACTCCGCCGCCCGCGATCGTGACGCCCTCCGCCGCCACGGCATCACCCACGTGCTCAACTGTGTTGGGACCCCTCGATGCCCCGATTACTTCCGCGGAGATCTCGTGTACAAAACCCTCTATCTCCATGATTCCCCTGCCGAGGACATCACCTCCGTTCTTTATGATGCGTTTGACTACCTTGAGGAGGTTCGTTCTCTTGATGGGGCTCGAGCTTTCGTTCATTGCTCGAAGGGAGCTTCTCGATCTGCTGCTCTTGTTATTGCTTACCTCATCTGGAGCTCTTCTATGTCGTTTCAGGATGCCCTAGCTCACGTTCGATCTGCTCGGTCGGTGGCTGATCCTAACCTAGGGTTTGCTTCGCAGCTTTTACAGTGCCAGACCCGGTTTCATGCCCTACCTCCGAGTCCAGGGTCTGTGGTTAGGGTTTATAGAATGGCACCTCACTCGCCGTATGATCCGCTCCATCTTGTGCCGAAGGTTGTTGATCGGCCGTGGCTGCCGAGGTTTGACTCTCGAGGAGCGTTTCTTGTTGTGCATGTGAGCCATGGGATTTTCATTTGGTTAGGGAGTTTTTGCGAGCGGGTGATGGCTGTTAGGGCGAATGAAGCTGCAAGGCAGATTGTGAGGTATGAGAGGGTGAAAGTTAGCATTTTTACTGTGAGCGAAGGATCGGAGAGCAGTGAATTTTGGGATGTGTTGAAGAATGGGGAAGATTTTTGTGATACTAGTGTAACTATTGATGTAGGGAATAGAAAGGTAGAACTTTATGATCTTGATTTCGAGATTTTTAGGAGAGCCATTAAAGGCGGGGTGGTGCCTCCGGCACCTATGGCTGGATTGGAAACTAGGTTGCCTGCGAGGGAGAGCGCATGGATCAGAGTGAGGAAGAAATTTTTGCGAAGATGTGGTGATATAACTGAGATTGGAAATAAAGATGATGAAGAGGATGAGGAGCAAAAAGAAAACACTGAATTTCGGTCACCGAGCTCTTTATCAAGCATTACCTCAGGTGATACTGCATCCACGCTGTCCACATTCTCTCCTGCATCGTCTTCATCTTTTGATTTACACAAGTTGTCCCCTTCAGGGTCAGATTTTACTCCGACTCTTGTTTCTAAACTTCCACATCTTCACTCTCGGAAGGTAAAGAACAATGAGGAGGCAACTGGTTCTTTGCAGTCTCTTGCAGTGAGGAGAGGGAGTAATCCTCCTTGTCTTGTTCTATTGCCTCCTGTTGGGGGTGGCAAGTGCCGGCTATCCCCTAGGGACATAGTAAGAGATTGGTGTTTGTCGTCACCTTTTGTTTCAGATTTGGAGGAGCACCAAGTAGCCCATGGACATTGAGCAACCAACATCATCGGGCTGCAAAGATGATAGAAGAGAAGAAATTTCTAAAATGGATTATGATAAGGACCGCATTTGGTCACCTCGTCCAATTACTTCCCAAAGAGATTAGTCCCAGGGTTCTTGATTTGAGCTCAGTGTGTATGTTGTTAGCACCACCGATTCAAGTCTGGCAAGGGAGAATCGGAGGCAAACATTGTGACATTAACTGAACATGATGCAAATTGGACCATGTCTTTTAAATTAATTCCACAGGCCATATTAAGAATAATATCAGCCTAGGTTTAATGTCTAAGTTATCACCGTATTCCTTTAGCACCTTGGTTATAGAGAGGCCTTCTGCTATACAATTCTCACTTTTCTTCAGGAAGAATGAGTATGTCACACACAGTCTCTCTCTTTCTCTCTTTTATATACACAAATGTAATTCATTTGATTTTATGTGTGGAGTATCTGATGATATCTACAGATTTGATTTAAATAGTTAGTGAGACAAAAATTTCCATTTAAGGTCAAACAAGGTAAACTTGAGGCCTTGGTTACTAGTGCTTGCTGTCCAAAAATTACAGAAATTTCAGGCCTCATTATTCAAGATTTAATAGGGCCTCCAGGATGGAATAAGGATCTGACAGATTAGAGATGAGATGTAGGGAGAGTTTAGCGTTTTGGATCTGTAGAAAAAGAAGGAAGAAGAGGGACAGCACCAACTTACAGGCAATAAATAAATTCTCTTTATATTGAAGGTTTTTTTTAATGATTTGGGAATGACCTCAATCCTGCGTGTTAAGCTGTGTAGTATGACTGCTAAGATGCCAAAGTTGTTTCTTATGAGACTAAAAACGAAGAGAGAACATGTTATAACCTTTTTTTTTTAATTACAGATTGGCTCTTTCAGCACATTAGAGCAGATGGATTTAGGTTCTCGTGTTGGGATGTAGCTGCACTTCTACAAGTTTAGAAATTGCATATAAGCCCTTACAATATATATAATCTGCCCCCCTATAAATTATAGAAATTGCTCCTCAATCTATCTAAAAACACTAAACAAGTTATTAGGAAATTGAATTAGATTTAAAGTTTACGCCTGCATTCCTATTAGGTACTATAGTTTTAAATATTATATTTTTATTTTTAGATAAATAGATACTTGTCCCCTCCCCTATAAAAACGTTATGGATCCGTCGTTGAAAGTAGTACATTAGAGCACTAGGAAGACCTTCTCGTCTAGGTAACCAAAAGAACCAAATAGAATCAAATAGGAAGATATATTTATTTTAGATCAATTTTATCGGCAATTTTCTAATTCACATTCAAAATCAGATTTCGCGCCAAATGATATTAGAATTTGATTCTTTGATATATCTTGGTGTGTGATAATTATTCTTGAATATTCATTGGACACATCTGTGCATATTGGCGTATATTATTTGATAAGTATTTTGTTAAGGATCAAGTTTGGATCAAGAACACAAAACAATTGGACACAGTGATATCTTATTATTTCATCACTTGGCTATATAACAGTGGGAGAGGGCCCGTCGTCTTATTAGAGAAGATCGACAGGGAAAATTTGGTGGAAATCAGTTGTCAGAGGTGATTGTTAACGTGACGATTTTTGTGTGGGCCCGTCGTCCCGTTGAAGAGGATCGGCAGGGAAAATTTGGAAGAAAATGACTATCAGAGGTGACTGTTAACTTGATAGTTTTGTGGGGGGTTGAAGGAAGACTATAGATAGTACTTCTTCAGGAATTTATCGTTAATAGGCATCATGGTCTTATCACTATTCGGTTTGACAAGGCGATAAGCTTCATTCGAATAGACTCTCTATCACGAATGGTCCTTCCCATTTGGGTTGGAATTTTTATTTGTTCTTGGAGTTGAGTATCATAGGTCGTCGAACAGCGAGGGTCAACTCTCCTTCCTTGAAAGATCGGTGCTTGACTTTCTTGTCGAAAGCCTTGGATATTCGGTCTTGATAGAACTTAATGTGTTGTTGAGCTTCAAGACGCTTTTCATCTAACGCCTCCAATTCTGCGAGACATCGCTGATGACTTTGTTCAGTCGTCATCCCCGTTGCGAGTGCGATGCGTATGGACGGAATCTGAATTTTTAGCTGTAGTACGGCTTCATAACCGTATACCAGTGAAATAAGGTGTGGTATCGGTCGGTGTGCGAACCGTGGCCCGGTATGCCCATAAGCTTTCACTGAGCTTTTTATTCCAATTGCGTTTGCTGTTGGACGTCAGCTTGGTTAAGATCTTAACGATCGTATTGTTGAAAGCCTCGGCTAGTCCATTTGCTGATGGATTGTAGGCCGTGTGAAAACACCCTGGGGGGTGAATATGGTTTATGCTAATCGAATCCGATTTAAATACCAATTAAAACTTATTAACAAATTATCCTAGCAAATATGATATTCAACAAATTATATGCAAGGATATTAAACTAAAGGCGAAATAAACATGAGCAATGACAATATAAATAAAGAGCACAAATATAAGTGTACGCCAAAGACAAACTCAAACGCAAGGAAATGATCACAGAGTTCGGTCCCCTCGACCTACGTCTCCGCTCCCAACTCCCATGGAGAATCCACTACCACAACCGGGTTTTCGATGCTCACCCGAAAACGTTTACACCTCACACTCGGTTTTCTAGCTCATCGAAAACTTTACAACTCACACTTGTAACTACACAAATACCACCTCAAGTGTTGGCCTCTCATGTGTCACCTTCCTCAAGTGTTCGGAATCCACCGACCACATTCCTCTTGGAACCGACCACGTCTCTCACATCTACACTCCTCTTGGTGTATTTGTGCAATACAATGTGACCTCACAAATGAAAGCTTAACAACAAATGATTTGTTCTCTAAAAAAGGTGAGAACTCAATTAAGCCCAACTCAATGTTACAATCTCACAACCCCAAATATACAATGTATGAAAATACTAAAAGCTCAATAGGTTGTGTGTGAACAAAGAGTATAAATAAAATCAAATATAAACTCAAATGTAAAATCTAGCTTATGGAAGTTATAATCAAAATAATAAATAGCTAGAATTGAGTTTAGAAAAACTTTTCTATAGAACAAGAGGGAGAGAGAGAATAGTTGAAGCTTGTAATGACCATGAGTTTTTGATACTAATTTAAATATTTTTTCTAGTATTTTAAAATATTTAATTATTATTTTTAAAAGAGTATTTGTATTTTCTTGATTTTCTAGAATTTTTCTATGATTTAGAAATCCAGATTATATTGTTAAACTAATACTTGATTATTTATTACAGTTATTATTATTGTTAATGACTATTTTATATTATTTTTTAGCCTATTTCACTCTCTCGTATTTTTCCTGTATTTTTTGTATTGTTTCCTTATTTTTTTAGTGTATTTTTTATTTAAACCCTAACTCTAATCCCTTTCATATATATATATATATATATATATGTTTATATTTTATTTCTCCCTCTTCCTCCTCCGACACCCCCGCACGCCGCTAGACCGCCCCTTCTTGTCGGTCGCGCCGCCACCGACCATCGCGTCCCCATCTCCTTCCTAACTCCTCTCTCCTCGCCGTCGTTCAAACTTCCCTTAGAGCCTGAACTACCGACCCTCTTGTCGTCGCCCCTCCTCCTCTACTCCTCCAGCTCTCCTCGTTGTCCTCTGACTCTCCCTCGACGCCATCACAGTCGCTCCACCGACTCCAGCACCTTCTCTCGCTGCCGACGCCTCAACCCTAACTCCGACAGCGTCGTTTCGTTCGACAATACCCCCGAGGCAAGATCCCTCTTGCTCGTTGAATTGTCATTTTAATATTCATATCTTTTATTATTGATTACATAGATTAGTTTGTGATATAATTATCTGTGTAGGATTGTTTGATAAAAAATATTAAATATATCATAGTAATATGATAAATAGAATTTTTAGAATAATTATAATGAATTAAAAGAATTTAGTTCGACAAAAGAATCATTTTTAAAAAATTATAATAATTTAAAGGAATTTATTTTGGAAAGTGAATTATTTTAGATTAATTGTTAAGAGAAATAATTTAAAATGAATTAATTTAGAAAAATATTATTTTCTAAATTATGTAGACGTTGTTTATGATTTATAATTCTTAATTTTGATTATCTGATATGCCATAATATTATTGTACATGATTAGTTGCATTAATTGTTCTTTGTTGTGATTGAGAATCGTTAGGAGTTTATGACTATAGTGACATGTGTGACATGAATAAGACCTAGAGGCTTGTGTGTTGTTGACTTAAAAATATAAGAGGTGTTGGGGTGGGAAAGTCTCTGTTCATGTAATCGGATAAGGCTGTTGACATATCTTCCAAGCTCGCACCAGTGGATCGGTGTCACCACTGGGATTGGTTTGTTAGGTCAAAGTGGATCGGTGTCGCTACTTTGGTCCGTGAATTTGATATTCACCTGAGTCAGCTTGAGTTCGGACCAGGCCGGAGTCGGATTGCGTGTAGTCCTACCGGATGCACATAGGGGGATTTGTGAATAGTCAGTTATCCGATAATATGAACGCTGACTCTGTGTGAGATGTGAACTAGTGACCTGCTATAGGATGGCTAGTTACATGACCTCGTTTCTTGGTTAAGTATGAATTCTTGTGAGATGTAGGCCAGTTGTATTTCTTTTCATACATAGATCGAGATTAATATTTAATTATCTACAATTTGAGACATATGGTATATACATGATGGTTTTCTTATTTAATTTATTTCGGTCAACGTACTATGTCTCTTGTTGTAGATTTTTAAGTATTAATTCCATCTGGTTGTATGACCTTGTTACTTGGATGATTATTCTAATCGCTAGCTACATGATCGAATTGTTACTTGGTTGATTTTCTTGGATTCTTCTGATTATTATATTCTAGTGATAGATTGCATTTAAATTATTAGTATTCTAGTAGCATGCTTCTATTATTATTATTATTATTACTGTTTTTGCATTGATCGTTCGACCGTTTCTATTTCTCTCTGTGGGATCTTGTCGTATGTCGTATACGCTAACGTACACTTATTTTCTATTGTGTACGTCAGATTTAGGAGACGGACAGCCTCAGTTCGGAATCATACAGGAGCTAGAGGATTCTCAGTAGGAGTGCCTTGTAGACGGAGCAGAAGAACAAGTTGAAGCTTAGCTATTTCCTTAGTTATTTGATGGTCCTTAGTTTATTTTTTTTGCAGTACTTCCTTTTATTCTTATTGAACGATATATTTTCATATTTTTTAGTAATTATTTGGACTGTTTTGTAATAAGGGCATGTTTGACCCAAACTCTGTGTCTCGAATGATATTCTATTTGTGATATGTCTCTTTTCCATTCTGAGTTATTCATTATATTCTTGATATGTGTGATTGGGGACCCATGACTTCGTATTTTATATTGCTTGACGCTTAGCATATTAGA
>BQKN01065945.1:124370-135881 GCA_022839385.1 Asparagus kiusianus | reverse complement strand
CGATTTCTTGAGTCGACTCATCAACCCGACAGTCGACTCATCAACCGACAGTCGACTCATCAACCCGTCAGTCGACTCATCAGGCTGAGAACTGAAATCTTTGATCCTTTGTTCTTCCGACTCGATTCACGCTCCATTCTGTGCTCCACCGTGTCACTTCACAACACTATTCTCAAGATTGAGAATCACCTATCCTTAAGCTCCCATGAGGATCGCTTTTCCGAAGAGAAGATACACCCGTATCATAGGTCCCCCCTTTAGGAACTTGAAGTCTCATTCAAGTTAGAAATTCACCTGAGGAAACTCTCGAGCCCCTCCATCTTTGTTGACTTCAGTCATCTTCTTCTTCCTTAATCTCTGTACTCCTTCCAAAGAAAAGAATCTCGCTTAGCTTCTTGTATTGCGATCGAGTCAGGACCATACACATGATGCTCCTTCACTAGATCTGATTGCTCTGATACCAACTTGATACGAGTTGCAGTGCGAACATCTTTGATCGCGGAATTATCAAAGGTGGGTTGAGAAGAGGATGACAGAAAACACAAGAACAATTCAGTATGTGGCGAAGAAAAATACCCTCTCTAGATTATGAGTATGAAAAGATTACAATCACTCTCTCACAATCTCATTAAAATCGAGAACAAACTCTCAATCCTCTCTAAACCCTACTTGATACGAGTTGTCATGCGAGAACCTTTGATCGTGGAATTATCAATGGTGAGTTGAGAAGAGGATGACAGAAAACACAAGAACAATTCAGTATGTGACGAAGAAAAATACCCTCTCTAGATTATGAGTATGAAAATATTACAATCCCTCTCTCACAATCTCACTAGAATCGAGAACAACCTCTCAATCCTCTCTAAACCCTAATACAATGATTAGAATCTCTCTTTGAATATATCTCTCTCTGATTCTTTTGAATCCTAAAACAATCTCTTATATAGGTGTACAAACGTGGGTGGCAAAGTGGTAAATAACCAAGCCAAACCTAAACAAGAAAACATGTAAATAGAATCCCGAACGAACATGGAAACTCCCGATGAGTCGACTCATGACCTCACATGAGTCGACTTGTAACTCATGGGTCGACTCATAAGCCGGCAGGTCAACTGGTCAGAGACTTTTGGCAAAACGGCTGGGTTTCGTGAGTCGACTCATGACAGGCATGAGTGACTCATTCTGATGAGTCGACTCATGTACATGTATGAGTCGACTCACGAGCTAAAAACTGGATTCTTCGAATCTGCTACTCGTTGTCTCGTCCCACACTTCCACCTGCGTTCCACTGTACTATTTTACACCTCTATTCTCATGCTATTATGAGAATCATCTATCCTCAAGCTCCCATGAGGATCTCTAAGTTCTGAAGAGAGATACACCCGTATCATAGGTCCTCCCTTTAGGAACTTGAAGTCTAGTTCAAGTTAGAACTTTTGCTGAGGGAATTCTCGAGCTCCTCTATCTTTTCTGCACCATCTGGCCCTGCTAGGGACATAGTCTCGATGTCCGATCGGAAACATCTCATCCATCCGCGTCTCGTCATAGTCACCTTTCGCCCCAAGTTGCAATTCTTTATCAATGACTTTTCTAAAAGTCTAATACACAACGAGACAAACTTCTTGCTTGCATTCACTAGTCTCTTCGCTCGCGTCACCGTCCCCAAGCTTGTCTCCCTCGGAAGAGATGCCGAACGAAATATGAACTTTTTACCATCTTTAGTGAAGGTGTACTTCTGAGCCCGCCTCTCGTAGATCGTATATCTATCCCATAAGTACGGATTGCCCAGTATAATCTGACAAACATCCAATGAAACAACGTCGCACGTGACCTCGTCAATATACGACTCGTGGAGCACAAATCTGATAGTGCATTGATCAACTACACTCAGTTTCTCCTCCTTCTAAATCCACCGCAATGGATAGGGCTTCGGATGCTTGACCGTCTTCAGACCCATCTTCTGAACCAATGTCTCGGATATCAAATTCTTCTCGCTACCCGAATTAACAATGGTATCAACCAAACTGGTCTTCACTTGTAACTTAAGAACAAAGAGTTGTTCTCTCGGGTCGTCGTCCTCTTTCGTGGTCTGCTTCCCCGTCATAAGGTTGAGACTGTTGTTGGGCTCTGTCATCCCTGGGACTTCTTTCGGACATTGAGCTATCGTGTATACCTTTTGATCCTCCTTCTTCTTCAACCCTCTTGGCTTGAGATGAGGATGCTTCTCCCAGAACCGATCAGCTATGTGCCCTGTCTTCTCGCAGTGACTACAAATCAGTCATGCTTTCCCTGGATCACCATTCTTCTCCTCCTTATGTTTAGAACCACTAGACTCTCCACCCGTCTGTTTAGAGTCTCCTTTAGCCTCGTTGCCCTTCTTTTGCTTGCCCTCGAGAGCAATAACCTTCACGCTCGCCTCTACAATTGATTCCACCGTGGATAGCTTTATTTTCTTTCGGGTGTAATCGCTCAATTCCGCCATATACTTCATAAACACGGAATATTCCTCTGTCGTAATGTTGAGGACCATCGCCTGCTGTTGGAACTCCGTGGTGTATTCTTGAACGGTTTGATTGACTCTTTAGCACAAGCCGTACCACTTGTACCATCGCTCCTCAAGGAATCCAACTGGGTAGAACTGCTTCCTCAGTAACTCCTTGAATTTGTTCCACGACACCGCCTTATTCTCCTGCTTGCAATAGGATTTCACCCACGTCAACGCGTGCCCAGAAAGTTTCAAAGTCGCGAACATAATCTTCTCTTTTGACGAGTAGTCATAAAGAATAAAATACGTCTCCATCCGCTCGATCCAGTCTCAAGCCTCTCGACGTCAACACTCCCATCATAAATAGGAATCTTCACCTTGAAGTCAATCTTCAGGTTCTGATAAGAATTCTTACCCCATTGATGCAACACAGCCTTAACGGTCTCTTCCCCCTCATCGGAATCTGAATCTATTCTCTCCATATCGGACTCAACAATTTTCTTCGAAGAAGATTCACCTTGTTTGTCACCTCCATGGATAAGACTGGCGAGTTGTGTGAGAGTCGAACCTATTGTCTCGATCTGCTTCTCCAATGCATCAATCCTCACTGAATTGTCTCCTTCAGCCATCTTCTCCTTCCTTAAAACCTGAACTCCTTCCAATGAAATAAGGATCTCGCTAAGCTTCTTATATTGGGATCGAGTAAGGACCAAACACAGGATGCCCCTTCACAAGATCTGATTGCTCTGATACCAACTTGATACGAGTCGCCGTGCGAGCACCCTTTGGTCACGGAATTACCAAAAGGTGGGTTAAGAAGAAGATAACTAAAACACAAGAATAATTCAGTATGGCGAAGGAAAATACCTTCTCTAGATTATGAAGAATAAAATATTACAATCTCACCCTCACAATTTTACTAGAATCGAGAACAACCTCTCAATCCTCTCTAAACCCTAATACAATGATTATAATTTCTCTCTTATCTAAGATCTCTAAGATCCTCACATCTAAACCCTAATCATTTTGATTAGGATTTCACTTAGACCTAAAACCCTTTAGATCTACATCTGGCCTCTAACCTCCTTGTTTAGAACCCTAAACAATCCCTATTTATAGGGTTTACAACGTGGTGGCAATCTAATAAATAACCAAAACCAAACCCAGCTAGGATTCCTTCAAAACAGAAACCAAATCTGCCTAGGAAACCTCGATGAGTCGACTCATGACTGAGATGAGTCGACTCATGCTCACCAGTCGACTCATGGTCGACTCAAAACGTGCACAAACTATGCTGGCCTGCATGAGTCGACTCATGATTTCATGAGTCGACTTAGCAGAAGTATTTTGCTATCTGGAGGCGATTTCTTGAGTCGACTCATCAACCCGACAGTCGACTCATCAACCGCCAGTCGACTCATCAACCCGTCAGTCGACTCATCAGGTTGAGAACTAAAATTTTTGATTCTTCGTTCTTCCGACTCGCTTCACGCTCCATCCTGTGCTCCGCCGTGTCGCTTCACACCACTATTCTCAAGATATCATGAGAATCACCTATCATCAAGATCCCATGAGGATCGCTTTTCCGAAGAGAAGATACACTCGTATCACACACAAAGTATAAAATCTAAACTAATTTACCCAAACTTGATAGATCTTCAATGAGCTTGTCTTGGTTTACAGATGAAGTTTGATCTTGAATATAACTTGATGTGCAATGGCTTCATAAAGATATTTCCGCCAACCTCCATTTGATGTGATCGTGTAGGCTCAATTCCATCCAACCTCCGACTGATTGTTTGTCTAGAATAAATACAAAAACACAAGCACTAGACAAACAATATTAGTCATAAATTGTTTGTTAAAACATCATCAAAACAAAAAGAACAACACCGTGGACGTCAGGTTCTATATTCTGAATTTGTCACAGAACCGAGTGAATGCATGTCTAACGAATTGTGATCCGTTATCATGAATGATACGTCTTGGAACATCGTATCGGTAGACAACATGATGTTTGATGAACTTGATCACATCACCGGTCTTGACTTCTCTTAAGGGAACGACTTCAGTCCACTTAGAGAAATAGTCGGTTATCGTAAGGATGAAGCGATGACCTTTGGCTGATGGTGAAGATATCGGTCCGATGACATCCATCCCCCATGTCTCAAACGGCTAAGAAGTCGCTGTCGGATGTAGGTCTTCGGGTACTTTGTGAATGTAGTTGGCGTGGATTTGACACGTATGGAAACGCTTTGCATAAATAACAATGTCGTGGATCATTTTGGGCCAATAATAGCCCATCCTTTGCAAGCAATTCTAGAGCTTGGGTCCGGATTGGTAAGCGTCGTAGGTACCATCATGGGCTTCCCATAAGGCTTCTTGTGCTTCTATCTTTGAGAGACACCGAAGCAACATTCCATCGTACGACTTACGATACAACGCCTTTGTTGTCGAATCGTAGTAGAATCTCGGAGCACGTCTGCGAACAGAATCTCGCTCTTTTACGTCTTCGGGTAGTATGCCGTATAAGACGTAGTCAATGATTGGGAAACACTAATCTCTTGGTTCGAGTTGACCTGTAGCCTGGTGAGTTGCATTCACTTCCAGAATATACTCCGGTCGGAAGAGTTGTAGGATTGCGACGGTGACTCGTTGACTTGTTCCTAGCGGTTGAGCTAGATTAGCTGTTAATAACAACAGGGCATCCGCGTGCGTGTTCTTAGAATGAAGCACATGCTCAATGTGGAAGCTTTCGAATGATTCAGCTAGTTTGATGGCCGCTTTATGACACGGGATTAAGTAGTCGTTTCTGACTTCGTATTCCCCTGTCATATGTCTGACGATGAGCTGAGAGTCACCGTAAGCCTCGAGATGATTCTCCCCTAACTCATTAATGAAGTCAAGCCCGATGAGTAGCGCATTGTACTCAGCCACGTTATTGGTACACGGCTCAGTTAAAGAGAAAGCTTGGGATAATATGTGGTTTAGTGGAGAAACCAAGACTACCCCCACCCTCGCGACGATAGTCCCACTTGTGCCTACACAAGAAGCTCTGTCGAAGTACAATCACCAAACTTCTTTCTGCAAGGTTACATTAACCTTGTGGGTTTCATCCGGCATATCTTCGAATAGATCAGTCTTTGACTCGAGCGGATGACTGGCCATGAGATCACATATTGTTTGTCCTTTGACAGACTTGTAGGCGCCAAAAATTATCTATAGGTTCTCGCACGTAGTTCAATGGAGAAAAGATGATGAATGTCGTTATCCAAGTTAAGGAGGATTACATGATGCTGTAGTAAAGCTAACAAGCGCATGAAGCGAGTTGGCAAAGCATACGAGTCAACGTGATGATGAAATAACGAAGAAACGACTCGATCGGGAGTTACATTTCACCCACAAAATACGGAGCACTACTTGTGTCTCTCTCATTCCATGTGTGTTTCATCCATGGGAGGTTATAGGTCTCTTCTCCGGCTTTCCAACGCATTTTGAATCGTGTCATTCCGAGATCGGACGGGAGAATTAGAGGCAAAACAATCAAAACACGCCAAACGGTGTCTAGGCCAATGGCCAAGACACCACTGGTGTCTCAGCCCATGGCTGAGACACCAATCATGTCTCACACCCAGAAAACCTATTTTAGCCCGTATAGCCTCTCAAAAACCTATTTTTCGATAAGTTTTCGGGATTCCTTCAGTCCAAAGCCTATCCAACTGATTTGAGGCTATCTTTGAACGCGGTTAAGTGATTAGAACTAAGGATAAGATCAAATAGTTCGTTCTTAACTGAAAATAGAGCTTCTCAAGCCTATAAATATAGTCATAGGGCCTTCATTCACACAGATCGGGGTTAAAAATTTCGTAGCAACGATGAAGCCCTGTCAAATTAGAGAGTGAGGATCACGAATTTTAGCAAGGAGGAAGCAAGTTCTTGGCGAGTTCTTTGACAAAAAGGAGAAGAGTTTGATAGATCTGCAACCGCTACAGCCTCGTTCATCCACTTCCCTTGAGATCGCACCGTTGCTGTGATCTCGAGAAGAGTGTTTATCTCACCATTGCTGAGATATTCACTTCAATTTCTTATCTTCTTCGTGAGGCAAAAAAATCAATCGGATATGATCATTTGGTGGTCTACGGATAAACCCCGACACCGAAAAAGATCTCATGCAAGCAGAAGACCGCTAAATGATATCTTTGCGTGTGTTTTCTAGAAAGTTGTAATTTTTTTAATTTCCTTTGTGTAGATAGATCTTATAAAAAAGTCTCCTCTTTTGAATTCATTGTAAACACCTGAAGTTGTAATGAATTCCTAAAAAAAATCAACTTTCGACGTGAACACGCTAGTAACCACAGTGGGAGCCAACAACCTTGCTGCCGAGGCTGTCGTGCTACAGCTAATGATCAAGATCCCTGTGGATGAAGAGGTCGAATACGAGTTTGACCAGCAAAAGTTTGAGGAGCACGTCTCATCCTCCTCTTCCAGATCTTCCTCTCATTGCAAGCATAGGAAGACCACTTCCTTGAAGAAGATTCGTTGGTCTTTGGATCTAAAGACACAGAGCGCAGATTCTCGCCCTATCGCTTCTCCAACACCTAAGCAGGCCAGATCTGATGCTGAGAACAACTCCTCATCAATCAAGGAGTTGCCTATTGAAGCTACGCTAATTCTGACGAAGAGTGCTCGTCAGAGGTGGCGCCAACGTCTTGCATGTTAGTTTGCCAAAGCCTTAGAGCAAGTGGATGGACTCCGCTATCAAACGGACTTAGAATTCAGGAGGTGCTAAATGACTAAGCCAACGTCGCAGCAAGCAATGGACTCCTCAACCAACAAGTGGGTCTGTGTCAAACAAGATCGTTCGACTCTCGAGGAGCGCATCCAGAAGCGTCGCTTACTTCTCGCTCTCACACGGATTCTCATGCAAAAGGTACAAGATCTACAAAAAGAAGAGGTGGTAAAAAAATCACCATAATCCAAACAAGTCTGGGTGCTAAAAGCTAAAATAGCGCCAAAAATGGAATCGAAAACAGCCAAGACACCTCCACTTGGGGAGAGACACTAGTTGTGTCTATCACCGAATTCTAGCTCCAAGGCTACCTCCCAGCCTCCACCAACTTCCGATCTCATTCCTCTTGCTCTCGCACCTCCGGTGAAGCCTTACGGCAGCATGGATCTATCCAAATTTAGAATTTTGTTAAAGGGTCGCCTAAGTCCTCTACACGAAGATCGAGGCAAGACTCCTGTCAAAGAACGCTTAGGTTCGGTGAGCAAATCCCGAGCAACTCTTCAAACTAGGGGTCGTATACGTTCTCCCAACAAACTAATTCCAGTAACCACCCGCTTAGGGTGCGTGTGGAAGACCAGGAGCCCGTTAGGGTTCCACCCTCACGAAGGCGTGGTTCCAAACGTGCGACTCTCGAGAATGCCAACAAGGTGTTACCTCCCCAGAAGGAAACATGTCTGTCAGATGATGATGACGTTACACCTAGGAAGTTATGCCAACACTTGATAAGTTGCTCCGGTAATCATACCGACGAGTTGTACTATCAGGCTGGGGGTACGAATAAATCTTGAAAGAGAAGTACCCCAGAATCGGACTCTCATTGTCCGTGTGAAAAGTTAATCAGGAAAATATTATTAGCATGTAACTGCCCCCGGATTGCTCCACATAGGGTATCAGTATTCTAAAGGCTTTCCTCTAAAGCGTCAAAATCCAAGTCAAGGCGTTTCCGCAAAAGAAAATCAACTGTTCAAGTGGACGAATTATCTAAAGTCATTATTAACATGGTTGACAAAGGAAAGTCAGCGATTACTTCGAATAACGCTAATCCTGACTTTTCTCCAGGAAGAAAATCCGATTCAGGAATAACCCGACGAGTGTCTCAGCTCCAGCTAGAAGCCGTCGGACATGGGGATTACCCGATGATGCACGAAAGACTGTCTTCGAAAGATGAACTTTCGGATACTTGCTCCGCAATTGCCTCCAACAATATGATGTCTAGTATGGGGCGAGCTCGAGAAGTATCCATGACCACTGCCGAACAAGTGGCTCAACTTCTTTAAGAAGCCTTGGCCAAACAGAAAGAAGATTTTAAAATCGAAATGGAGATGGTCGTGCAATGTGTCAAGGATTTACATGCCCAATAACTTCAAGATTTATCAAATCAGCGTGGTGAATCCAGTCGTCACAACACTACCAATCAGGTAGATAGCGATTCGAAAGCTGAAGAAAATATTAATGCTGATACCCCTCCCGACAACATGGACACTGAGGGTGGTCCCATCGACAATAACAACGCTAGGGGTGGCCCCATTGTTCCTCCCCAAAATCGCCCGAAGAAAGATGTAGGCGAGGATAAAAAGATGAAGGACCTAGAAAGCAAAATCAATGCCTTGATGACTGCTCAAGAGGTGAAGAAGACCGGTATCCCGTGTCTATACCCAAGAGAGTGGGATTCAATCCCGTACCCAGCAAAGTTCAATCTAATTAACTTCACGCCATTTGACAAGAGAGGTTCGCCCACTCAGCATTTAATTTACATCAAGTCACACCTAGGAATGATCTCTGGACACGAACCCTTGATGATTCGGTCATTTGTAGGCACCCTTCATGGGGACGCCTTCGATTGGTATCGACGTCTCAAGCCAGGAAGCATCAACTGCTAGGACGATATGGAAAACTCATTACTCAGCAATTTCTTCGATGATGACACTGAGGTGTCAATTACAGCTCTTCTGGATGAGAAACAGAAGAACAGAGAGTCAGTTGACACATTCGTCAAACGCTTACGAAATAAGGTGATGAATTACCGAGATCTGGTCACAGAGGAGTTCATACTCCATACCTGCCATCACAATCTCTCCCTCAATGTCCTCGAAGTCATGGGTTGTCCCCTCAACAACCTAGAAAGAAATGAAAATACGCGGTGAGCAAGCCGAACATTTTCTCAAAAGAAAGAAGGCTGAGAAAAGCCAACCGACGCTACTTGTGAATGCTGTTGATGTTAATTAAACATTACAGTGACAATCGTGGCAGAAACCGCCACAACACCCGCATCAGACGTAGTAGTATTCCTTCAGGGATAACGAGGTTCCAGCCATCTTCAAGTACCTCCTGAACAATAATAAGATTGAGCTACCACCTGTTGGCCTTCTTGTTTTGATGATGTTTAACAAACAATTTATAACTAATATTATTTATCTAGTGTTTGTATTTTTGTATCTATTCTAGGCAAACAATATGTTGGAGGTTGGATGGATTGCGCCATAACGATCATATCAAATGGAGGTTGGCGGAATTATGAAGTGAAGCTTATGCAATTCAAATTGAAGACCCAAGTTCAAGCTTCTTCCGCAAAGTTTACCAAGTCATGCTCATTGAAGACCTTCATCAAGCTTGGGTATATTTAGTAGAGGTTTATATTATGTGTGTTTAATACTCTAAGCTCAATATCATATACACACACAATATTGGATTTTCTCACAAAATGAGCTATTTTGAGAAAACTTTGTGATATTGTTTTATTGACCATGTTTACTTTATATTCATGTGTTATAATGTTTATAAAGACATTTCATAAAGTTTCAATATGCGTTTAAACTCTTTTTGTCAAAAACATGTTCTTAACAAATTCATATTCATGCATGTTTTTACAAAATAATGAGTTTTCACAATTGAGAAATGAAAATTGAAAATTTATTTTTGTAACCTGTTTGTTTTCATGTTTATAAATATTTTGCAAGGTTTCATCAAGTTTGGAATTGATTTGTTATGTTTAATGGAATTTACAAAATCATGTTTTTGTTCGTGCACATGTTCGTACATGTTTTACAAAACAGATGATTTCTCATAAATGAAAAGTGATATTCAAGAAATTCTTTCTTTGAAATGTTTATCTATATGTTTAGAAACTTTTCTCAAAATTTTACTATTTTTGGAGTTGATTTACTATGCCCAATTGGTTTTACAAAATCGTATATGTCAGCAGATTTTCAGAAACTGTATTTCTGTGTTTAAACATTTATTTCTCTCAAATGAGAAAAGTTTTTTTAGAAATTCTTTCTCTAACATGTTCTTATACATGTCAAGAACCTTCCCGCAAAATTTCATAATTTTTAGTGTTGATTTACTATTTTTAATTGATTTTACAGAGCTGGATATATAGTGCTACAGTACCAGCGGTCGACCGTGCTACAGTGCGGTCAACCGACGAACTCTCTGGAAAACTTCTCCGTTTCTGACCTTGTTCGCGGTCGACCGTGATTTTCCTCGGTCGACCGCTGTAGTTCCAACGGCTATTTTTAGAGCCGTTGCAGAGTGTTTTTTTGGGTCTTTTTTTTGGCTTTCTCTTACCTTTCGGGTTTCATATAAATACCCCCTTACCTCAGTTTTTACAAAAAAAACAAGAGAATGTTTTAAAGAGTTTTAAAAAGGGTTTAAGCTTGTTTAAGGGTTTGGTTTATGAAGAAAGTTTTACAAGAGCTTGAGGAGATTATCAATTGTATTTTGCGCATTCAATCCATCTCTCTCTCTCTCTCTCTCTTGATTTATATCATTGTTACACACACCCACTTTGAGCTTATTGTATTTACATACATAGTATATTAGGGTTGTGAGAGATTGTAACATTGAGTTGTGCTTAATTGAGTTCTCATTTATTGTAGAGAACAAATTTATATTTGTTACATTGTGAGTGTTACAAGGTTTTCGGTGAGCTAGAAAACCGAGTGTGTTGTGAAGTTTTCGGTGAACTAGAAAACCGAGTGTGAGGAGTGACGTTGATCGGTGAGCGTTGAAAACCGACACTGTGAGGTGTAAACGTCATTTGGGTGAACGTAGAAAACCCGGTTTTGATAGTGGATTTCTCCCCGGGAGTGGGGAGCGGAGACGTAGGACGGAATGTCCGAACTCCGTGATCATTTGAGTGTGTTTGAGTTTGTCCTTGGCGCATTTGCTTTTGTACTTATCTTATATCACCAATTGTGCATTGCTCATTTATTTCATCCACTATCTAGTTCATATT
>BQKN01065945.1:44329-59165 GCA_022839385.1 Asparagus kiusianus | reverse complement strand
GGGGGGGGGGGGTTACCTTTGAATTTTGGGGGACGACATCCCAACCTAACCTCGCCCTCTTCCTCGGCCTCCGATCCAAATGAATATGAGGGAATTCGGTCGGACACTCCATCTCCATGACCAAAAGATGAAAACTTGCATAGAATTGGATCCAAAAATTAGAAGAATGAGGGAAACCCTAACTCTAATTGTGGCAGAAGGGACGGCGGTTCTATTTTAGCCCTAATTTAACCATACCTAAATTTTAACTATAGTTAGTTTATGACTGTGGATTCGTTTTCTTTTTTCAGTAAGAATGTGAACACCTTTTAGAGGGACCAATCGTATTGACCAATAGTTTGATAACCTCAATTGAGGAGTCTTGAAGGAGTTGGTCCTATTTTGTAGTCGGCGGTGAGGTGCATTGACGTTTTAGGGAGCGCGTTGCATCTCGGCGACCCAATAGATGGAGGAGATGTAAACACGTGGCCGAATCGAGGGAAGAATATGCCATCAGCCCGGTGCCATGCGGTAAGGGGCTGTTTGGTTCATTGTTTTTGAGTGAAATGCCCTCTTGAAAGCCTGCCAAAAGTATCAAAAATGTCACTTTTTGACAGGCTTTCAGCCAAAATCTTCTTTTTTAGAGGCGATTTTGGCTGAAAGCCTGCCAAAAGTGACACTTTTGGTACTTTTGGCAGGCTTTCAAGAGAGCCTTTCAAGGAACCAAACAGCCCCTAAGATTACCTCCCTCTCGCCAACAAAGTGTGAAGATTTATATTGCGTGTGCTTGGTCGTATGTAGGGCTGAGCATGGTTGGGTTCAAATCGAAAAAACCGACCGAACCGATCTGAACCGGCCCAAAAAAATCGGTTTTATGAGTAAGGCGGTTCGGTCGGTTTGAAAACTTTTCAATCCGAACTGACCCAAACCGACCGAATATAGTGCAATATTACCCATTCTGATCTCAAACCCTACCCGACCCATCACCAAAGAGTCAAAGACTCAAACTCTAAACTTATTTTCTGGATCATTATGGGTTAAAAATAATATCATTATATCAGTGTTTAATGCTTCATATCCTACTTTGTTGATTTTTTTTTTCTTTAACACAGTTTGTTATTTGATAAGAAGTTTGATGAAGGTAGAACCGAACAAACCGAACCGAACCGCACCGAACCGACTTGCAACAGTTCGGTTCGGTTTTGAATTATAAGCGGTTCGGTTCGGTTGTTCAAATTCTGGTAAAAACCAAACCGAACCGACCGTTGCACACCCCTAGTCGTACGTCGTCGAAAAATTCGTTATTTTTTGGAAAAACTAAGACTAGGCCCACAAAGACTGAAACTTATTGTGATTAAGTCCATAGTACTTTAGCCCATGTCTAAAAGCCCCGGACACACGACATTTTTGTGCTTCAACCCCTTCATATACTACCTACTAGAGATATAAGCCTAAAAATATCCCAAAAATAACTCTACCCTTTAATGTAGTCTCTCTTATGAGTCCTAGGGATGTTAAATGGGTGGGTTTGGGTGTTAAATGGGCGGACATGTTTTACCCATTTGCTCATTTATAGCTCACTTAATATTTTTAAATGGGCGGTTTTTTGCCTGCCCATTTAATAAACGGACCACTCATTTACCCATTTAACTATAGTACAGACCTCACATATTTACAAGCTTGGATAAAAGTACAAAGGCAGATTTGTTCATGACTGAACTACTTACAAGCTTGGATAAAAGTACAGACCTCACACATTTGTAAAATTAACCTCAGATTTTCAAACCAAAACCAAAAGATCAATAACAACAAAATTGCGATAATATTTAAATGAATCAAGATAGAAAACACAAGCTACGTAAGTATCTGTATAAGATCAATAACATGATATAAATGCCACCACAACTATCAGCAACACGATCACAATAAGTAAGACAATCTACTTAATTACTTGATAAACTAGAAGAGTAGTAAGTTCGTCTTTAAACAAAATAGTAGCACAATCATAGTCCACTAATTTCCCATCTTTCAAATGTTCAGGCATGAACAGGATCATGACAGAAGAAAGAAAAGACCAGGAAACAAACATAACACTCAGTTGGACTTAATAGCAACATTAAGAGAGCAAGCCTCATACATGCATCTTCATAGAAAGGGTTAGAATCCGAAATTACCATAGGGACCTCAACATTTCCCCTGCATCAAGCATTCATAGAATTAGTTAATTTTGCCACAAACGTATGATATTCGTCATAGTAATGAAACGCATAAGAGCATTAAATCAACAAAAGGGAAATGATCTACATTGGCTTAATATTAGTACAATAAGACGGGCTAAAGTATATTTCACATTTTGCAACATTAGGAAAATGATCCAAATGAAAACAAAGATATCTAATTCATCACAACAACAAAAAGATATGATATCGTTTGATAAGAAAAAGCACCTGAACAAATCGACCCAATCTTCTAGTGCTTCCTTAGCCATACTTATACCTACAACAGTGGAGAAAAAGGAGCCACAAGTGTCACCGACAGGATTGCGATCAAAAGAAAATAGACATTTGCAACTCGTCAAAATTGCTCAAATAATGCCTTTGGAAGAAAGGTCACAAAGTTATATCTGGTTGTGGAGATTGAGTTGTTTGGAGATTGAGTTGCTCAAATACATGCCTCAGATTGCGACATGCAAAGTAATTAATGTTGTGGGTACAGTCCTAGATAAGGCCCACGTAAGGAGGTCTACATGAATTAGAATGATATCTATAAAAAGTCTACATGGATTAGAACTCTATTTAGAAGAGGATTTGGATGATCTATTTGAAATAGAAATAGGTTTGGGGAATTCTATATAAGAGAGCTTGGAGATCAATTTTTATATGAATAATTTTTGGGTGAATAATGCTTCGGTGCTACATGCTTGCTACAGTGCCGCGAGGAGAGAGAAAAGAGAGAGATAAAAGTTCAAATTCCGGATAGCTCGGGTGTCCGGTTGCAGTGATTCAAAATCCGTTGTCTTCAGAACGACGACGTCGTTAAGGGTACGGTGTTGATTTCTCCGTGAGAGTTGGATATTTATGGTGAGATAGGTTTTAGGGTTTTGGTGCCCTAAAGGTAACATTATATCTTTCTCTTGTGATTTAATCATCAAGTTCAGGTGTAACTTGGAGGGATTGTACTCTTGATTTATAGTGAAGTATTTCTCTCCGGATTGCCCCGTGGACATAGGCACGATTTGTCAAACCACGTTAAAACTTGGTGTTTGTTTACTTGTGATATTTTTCATTGATGCTGTTATTCGTTTAGTGTTTAATTTCGTAGATTAATCTCCATAAAATCCCCAACAAGTGGTATCAGAGCCTTGGTTTGAGGCGTGCTTTTGGGATGGAAAAGATGAAGAGTTTTGGCACAATGATGAAATTGGATGGTTCTAATTGGCAAGTGTTTGGGTCGGAAATTGTTTTCTTTATTGTATAACTCATTACAACTTTAGTCGTTACAATAAGTCCGAAAAAGATGATCTTTTTATAAGATCTTACACACTAAAAAAATAAAGAAAATTATAATCTCCTTCAAACAACACACAGCAGAGAACGTTTATCGCCTATTGCTATTTGCGTGGGATCTTTATCTGTGCCGGGGTTTATCCGTGGACCGCCTACAGACCGGATCCGGTTGACAGAATAATTGACCAGAGCTCCTACTTTACTAAGGAAGTATTCGTTGAAGTACTGATATCGACCAAGCGAAATCAGTACTCTTCTCAAGATTAAGACCAAGCCTAATCTCAAGGAAAGGGGTACGAGGCTTCGGATCCTTCGAAATACTCCTTCTTTATGCCGAAGTTCGCCGGGATCTAGCTAGCCTCCTCTGAAATTTCGTGCTCCTTGACTCTTCAATCTAGCAGCACCTCCTCCTCTTGATAATAATTCGCCCCTTTAGAATGGATGCCCTAGGCTTATATTTATAGGGCACCGGATGGGGGTATTTGGATAATAATAAATGATTTGACCCTATCTAACAGCCTAATCACGTTTATGGATGATATTCAAGAAGTTGAGACACTCGGCGATGAACAAATCCTGAGAAAACAGCAAAATACCCGTCAAAAATGCGTTTGAGGATCAAGACTGCACGGCAGGTCTTGTTGACCCGCGGGGGGTGCGGGTCAACCGTGACTGACCCGCGCTGGCACGGGTCTGATGTGGCTGACCTGCGCTGGTGTGGGTTAGCTGCCGCTGTCCTGCGTTGGTACGGGAAATTTGGCCTTGGCTGAACTCTTTGGCACTTTGTGATTTTCCGGGACTTGTATTTTCTATCGTTTTACGTATCTAGTCGTCCTGTTGACTTGTACGCTTCGCTAACTTGCTTCATATGCTCATTAGCTTCTTTATGGTACTTGAAGCTGAACGATAAATGCGGTGGGCACTTAGAGCTAACCGACAAGCGCAGCGGGCACTTGGAACTGACCGACAAGCTGCGGGCCACTCAGATAATCCTTCTTGACTCGGATGTTGGTGATGTTCAAACGTCTTCTCTTCGTCTCGAGCTGTGTGTGGACACTAAAACCTACAGATACCCCCTCCAAAGTATTTCAAACTTATTCTTTTATAGAGGAGTCTGGAATGCTTTGGATGTGATAGACCATGTTTTCAATCCCTTCAGTATTTTGTCGAGGAGATCGGGTGGGACCTGTGAATGGCTTCAATTCTTGACTTCTTCATGTTAGACCCTAGAGGGGGGGTGATTAGGGTCTTATGCTAATCTAATCCTATTAAATACCAATTAAAATTACTTAACAAATATATTCTTGCAAGATAGGTATACAACCTATTATGGGCAAGAATATGCAATATACACAAAGTGATATATCCTATATGATGAAATATATATGCAAGGATATATAAACTAGCACAAGATAGTATATCCTAACAAAGAGATATACAATAAGATATGTGTAAGGATATATAAACTAACACAAGGGTAAACAATATAAACTAGATAGTGGATCATATAAATAATGAGCTAGTGACAATGGCGACAAGAAATATAAACACAAGTATGAATAAACGCCAAAGCACACTCAAACACAAGATATGATCACGGAGTTCGGACCTTCCGTCCTACGTCTCCGCTCCCCACTCCCGGGGAGAAATCCACTATCACGACCGGGTTTTCTACGCTCACCCGAATAACGTTTACACCTTACAGTGTCGGTTTTCAACGCTCACCGAACAACGTCACTCCTCACAATCGGTTTTCTAGTTCACCGAAAACTTCACCACACACTCGGTTTTCTAGCTCACCGAAAACCTTACAATACTCACAATGTAACAAATATAAATTGTTCTCTACAATAGATGAGAACTCAATGAAAGCACAACTCAATGTTACAATCTCTCACAACCCTAATATACTATGTATGCAAATACAATAAGCTCAAATGGGTGTGTGTAACAATGAGATTCAATAAATCAAAACAACTAAACTCATATATAATCTAGCATGTAGAAATTATGAATAAAACAATAAATTGCTAGAAATAGAGTTTAGGAATTCTTCTCTGAAAATCAAGTTGGAGAGGAGGATTGAAATGAAGTTCAAACACTGTAGATGATCTTCTCCACTTGTAAAACAAAAACACTTTAAACCAAACCCTTAAACAAGCTTAAACAAGCTTAAACTCTTTTTAAACCCTTGTATAAAAACTTCTTTTCATTAGTCAAAGAAGAGATCAGCAATGGGGTATTTATACCCATTCAAGATCTCAACAAAAACCCAAGTAAAAAGACAGAAACAACCCCAGCAAACAGCTCAGAAAATAGCCATTGAAAAACCAACAGTCACATTATCGGTCAACCGGAAATTTTATCGGTCGACCGCTATGCAGGTCGAAAACGAGAAAAACGAGCTGGAACTGCTTCGGTCGACCGACGGAATTTTCGGTCGACCGATGGGAGCTCTCGGTCGACCGGACCGGTCGACCGACAGACTCTCTGTCGCCCAGTGAACATATGAACTCAGGTTCGGTCGACCGGTGCGGTCGACCGAAATCTGACATATCAGAAAACTGTTTTGCTGATTTTAAAACCCTGTTTAAAAATATCAAATAAATTCCAAAAAATGTAAAACTTTGGGGAATGATTGTAGACATGATAATAAACATGCTACAATGACTGGTTTCGAAAAAGGACTTCCCAAATGAAAAATATCATCATTTTGCAAATATGTTCAAAAACATGAAAACCTGGAAATTGATATTTTGATATTTTGACTCAAACAACATTTTGAAACCTTATGAAATGATTGTATAGACTTGATAAAAGATATAACATGTTGTTATGACGTCTATATCCTAGAAATACAATATTTTCATAAGATTGCATATTCTATGCAATATATTCAAAACACTAAGTATGATTTCAATAAATATAAGCTTGTTAAAGGTGAAATCATATATGGGCATATAAACATGAAAACTCAAGACTATGTATGTATATATATAAAACTATATATATGCATAGAAACCAAAACTTATGTATATATATATATATATATATATATATATATATATATATATATATACGAAGAAACCAATAAATGTGTGTGTATAGATATTGAGCTTAACGTACTTAACACACATAATATAAACTCCTAAACTAAATTACCCAAGCAATCTTGATCGATCTTCGATGTAGCTCAACTTGGTACACTTGGATGAAGCTTGAACTTGATCTTTAACTTGAATTGTATAAGCTTCACCGACATTCCGCCAACCTCCATTGGATATGATCGTTAAAGCGCAATTCCATCCATCCTCCAACTACGTTGTTTGTCTACAATAGATAGGAAAACACGAATGCTAGACAAACAACATTAGTGGTAAATTGTTTGTTAAACATCATCAAAATAAGAAGGTCAATACTTCAGTCTTCAATCTGCTTAATATTTTGTCGAATAGATGAAGTTCTTCTGACGCTGTGTTTATCGTCTGACCGTTGTCGAAATCTTGAACTGAAGTTTATGCGTAAGTTTCTAAACTTAGCTCGTGTCATTGAGTTGACGTTGAACTGATCGTCTTCGTTGGGAATTCATATCTAGATCGTAATTGAACTCCCTGGAATCATCCTTTAATCCAAAAGTTTTCCTTAGCCTTATTTTGGCAAAATTGTTGATGCGTTGACCGGCGTTAACACAGTTTATACTCGTACGTTTGCTGGAGTCTACACAGTTTAAGCTCTTAAGGTATTGGAGCGTGGCGGTCCCACATGTTGAGGTTGCAGGACTAACTGTTAAAGCTGATTCATCTACGTGTATGGATTTTATCCTAAAGTTGTTGGATCCTCAAATCACGAGACTAACTAATGGAGCCGGTGCGTCCATGACTCTCACGCTTATAGGATTTTTGGAAAACCCTCAGCCATCAACGGGTTTGATGAGCCTTTACCGACTACCGTTTGGGTTGAGCTAGCATGCGGATTGTTTAAGTCTGTTCTGCATGTAACGTTGTGCTAAAAGAGTCAACTCTTTTAGTGCTATGCTATTGAATACGTATACTTCGTATTTTTTAGGGAATAGAGTACCTGTTAACACTTATTAAGTGTTGACTTATCACTACTTAGGTTTCGGGATAGAATTCTCCAAACTTGGATTCTGGTATCTTTTTTACTCGGTAAAAGACTAAATCGGCAACGCGTGTTAGGCGTTGGCTTACCCCTTCTTAGAATTTAGGATAAAATTCCCCATACGTGTAAGACAAAGATTATGGTGTTATTAATAACAATCTGCCATAATATCGAATATGTGGGCTTTTGTTCTTTTTACGGTCAAGAACTAACCGGCAACGCGTGTTAGGCGCTGACTTATTGTTCGCGGAAAAAATCGTGTCTTTCTTCATTGATTCCATTGCACTCTCAATAACTGTTTATCGGTTACAAAGATCCGGTCTTTTTATAAGATCCGGTTACAACGAAAATCAAAATAAAAGAAAAGAAAGATTACAACTTTTTCTCTTGTTTGTCGAACAAATCACGAGTTCCTGTTTTGCGGTCGCTCGCTTGCGTGGGTTGTTTGCCTGCGCCGGGGTTTATCCGTGGACCACCGCGAGATCTAGATCCGGTCGGATCTACACAGTATAACGGGTATTATTTTACCAAGGAAATAATAGCCGGAAGGATTGTTTCACCAAGGAAACAATCGCTCAAATCTCGGGATCAAAGACCAAGCTTTGATCCGGAGTATATCGACGTAGATCTGAGATCCGGTCCTCTCGAACACCTGCCTTATTTGGCGTTGACGATCACCGAGCACCAGATCTGGATGAACAAGTCCTTGACGTCCCAAAGTTTGAATTTTTTTAAGTTTGGAGCTTCGAATCCTGCAGGGCTTCGCCTCTCTCCAAAAATTCCAACCTTTCAAAATGAAGAACCCCTTGGCCTATTTATAGGCTCTCTGAACTGTGCCCGTGTGCACGTGTGGACAACACACAAGAGGGGGGGGAAGGGAGCCGGCCACCTCAAGGTGGCTCGGCTCATGCCGAGCCACCCTGAGGTGGCTCGGTGGCTCGGCTTGGGCTGAGCCACCTTGGGGTGGCTCGGTTTTGGCCGAGTCCCCCCGGGTGTTTTGGGTTCCGTCGTTCGGTTGTTGCTTTGTCCGTGATTCGGGTTTGTGGTTGACTTGGTCTGGAATCGATATGTTGACTTGATTCCCGATTTGGCAGTAAATCCACTTCTGAGTTCGAGTCTGAAACCGATCTTGATTCGATCGTGATTCATCCGAGTTCGCTCTTGTTTAGATGACTCGTTGACTCCTCGAACCGTTGGCTTGATTCCGCATGCGAATGTATGCATTCCGTTGTTTGCGTGCGGTTCGTTAGCCTCGTTAGTCCGCTTCGTCGCATATCGCTTGGCTTCGGCGTTGTGGGCTAACAGTTTTGTTTGGATACGTCGCCCGATGGTCCGTTTGTTGAATCGGCGTCTTCGAGCTGTGCTAAGGGACCTATAGGCAATTTTATACGCCTACAGATACCCCCTCCAAAGTATTTCAGTCTCGTTCTTTTATAGAAGAGTCTGGAATACTTTGGATGTGATTGTCCCAACCTTCAGTCGGTGTAACGGGACATTAGAATGGCTTCTGTTCTGGATTCCTTCAATTCCTTCAGGCTATTCGGTGCTTTGTCGAACGTCTGTAAGGATTCCGGTGCTGCATTTATTGTCTGACCGTCTGTCGGAATTTTGAACTTGAAGTCGATTCTTGATTTCTTGACTTTTTTAGCTCGAGTTGGTTGATTCAACATAGAACTGATCATCGATTGACGGCGTTGAATCTTTATTTACAACGCGTTGTCCGGCGTTTGAGCTTCTTTGTGACGCGTTGTCTGGCGTTTGAGCTTCATTGCGACACGTTGTTCGGCGTCCAGGCTTCATTTTAACGCGTTGTCCGGCGTTTGACACAGTTTATACTCGTACGTCTGCTGGAGTATACACAGTTTAAGCTCTTAAGGTATTGGAGCGTGGCGGATACTCGAGTCATGAGACCAATCCATAGAATTGATGCGTCAATGACTCATACTTATAGAATTTTTGGCAAATTCTCAGCGATCAACGGGTTTGATTTAGCCTTTACCGACTACCGTTTGAGTCGGGCTAGTATGCGGATTGTCTAACTCCGTTCCGCATGTTACGTTGTGCTAAGAGGGTGAATCCTCTAAGACTTTGTGCTACGACTTTGAATACGTAGACTTCACCGTTGTTATGGGAATAGGCTACCCAGCAACGTGTATTAGACGTTGACTTATCCCTACTTAGGCTTCGGGATAAGGGTCCCCAGAATCGGATTCTGGTGTCTTCTTCAATCGGTGAAAGACTAAACCGGCGACGCGTGTTAGGCGTCGGCATATCCTTTCTTAGGATTCATGATGAAATTCCCCATGCGTAAAAGGCATGGATTTTGGCGTTATTAATAACAACCTGCCACAATGTTGAATATGTGAGCGAGTGTTCTTTTTAACGGTTAAGAACTAACCGGCGGTGCGTGTTAGGCGCCGACTTATCCTTTCTTAGGTTTCAGGATAAAATACACCAGAATCGAACTCTGGTGTCTTCTTCTATGGAGAAAGACTAAACCGGCAGCGCGTGTTAGGCGCAGACTTATCCCTGCTTAGGTTTCGGGATAAAATACCTAGAATGAATCCAAAATTCTTGGAAAATGATTGGTGTGGGAAGGAAGAATTTTATATTCTATTCCCTAAACAAAGAAGGAAAGGAAACTCGAGGTGGGATCTCCACCCCCAGAATTCGGAAAGGTGAAACTAAGAGTGGGATCTCCACTCCGAGAATCGAAAAGAATCGGATAACCCTAACTGTCAGAAGGTTTGATTACCGAACTAAAGATGAATCTCTCATTTATCGAGAATGAATTGTGGTTTTGGTCCTAACTGTATGAAGGTTTGACCAAACTGGAGCTTGAGATAACCCTAACTGTAGGAAGGTTTGACCAAGCGGGAGGTTTGAGACGATCCTAACTGTAAGAAGGTTTGATCGCTCGATTTGTGGGCCTCTCGTTCATTGAAGGAATTGAGAGGGGATTTTGGTTTTGGTCCTAACTGTAGGAAGGTTTGACCAAGTGGAAAGTGAGAGTGAGAGTATAAATCACTGTAGGAATGTTGATTCGTACAAATCACTCAAAGGGGGTTCCTGATGTTAAGTGATAAAGACTTAACAAAAAGGGGGCTTTGACAATTCGTCAATGATTGATAGATCAAAATTCTAAGCATTATATCCGGACTCTAACAATGAAAGTGTTGAGTGCACGAACATAGCGGAAGTTTGAATGGATTAAACAGGAAAGAATTTTGGTGGTCCCGCCGTCAATTAGTTTGATCGGTGGGGGATTTTGTGGTGGAGACTATGAGTCGTCAAACACCAATGAGAGTTTTATGAGGGAAAATTGATCCAATGAAGTGATCGGATTTCATCTCAGCAAAAGAGTGTTTGGAAATTAGGAGTTTAGTGTTTATCACTTTATTCATCATGACCGGGTTATCCCTAAGAATATTACATTTAACATTCTTCCGGAAACTTCCCGTTACATGAATTATCCACCCCCAGCTTTCTTTGCAAAACTAGGTTTATCATTGTATTGGCTACATGATCGGGTTATCCTTAAGAATACCACGCATGGCACTCTCCAGGAACTTCCCGTGGAAAAAAGGAAATAGTTTAGAATCATATACCTATTGGAGTATCAGGGAGCAGTTTAACCTCTTATACCGGTCGGAGGATTGAGAAGCAGTTTATACTCGTATACTCTTCGGAGTGGCAGGAAGCAGTTTATACTCTTATACCGGTCGGAGTTATGCCGTTTTCAACTGGCTCACTCTAGCGTTATGACACCGGCTTCAACCAAGGTCTGGATGCTATTCTTGAGTGTAAAGCACGCCTTGGTTGGGTGAAGGATCCTCCTGTGGTATGCGCAGTACTTCGGATCCGCAATATCGTCAGCTTCCTCCTGATTCGTGATCGGTGGGAGCTTGATCTTGTTATTATCAAGGAGGGATTTGAAGATGGCTGGAACATCTTCGTCCTTGAAGGAGTACTCTTTTTGAGGCCTCTGATCCGAAGTCTTTTGCTGCCTCCGGGACTACTGTTGCGATGTTTGATTAGCATCGACAGTCGTTGCGGGTGTCTTTCCTTTACCACGGGAGGC
This sequence comes from Asparagus kiusianus, assembly GCA_022839385.1. Classification (NCBI taxonomy): domain Eukaryota; kingdom Viridiplantae; phylum Streptophyta; class Magnoliopsida; order Asparagales; family Asparagaceae; genus Asparagus; species Asparagus kiusianus. Next base: position 47,480 of record BQKN01065945.1, on the reverse strand, counting down.
GAAGTTTGAGTTCGGAGGATTTGTCGTCGATTGACTCCTCTCGGCCTTCTTCCTTCGGAGGAAGCGTTCGGCTTGTTCCCCTCGGACCTTCAAGTCTTTCCAAGTGTTGGACGGTGCTGTTCTCATTGCTTCCAACACGTCCAATGCGAGGTTGTTGTGGCAAGTCTGGAGAATGAACTCCTCGGTGATTGGGTCCCGGCAATTCAACGCTTTGTTCCGAAATCTCTTGACGAAGGTTTCGACCGGTTCCCGTCCTTTTGCTTCTCGTCGAGCAACGTTCCGATGGATATCTCGGTGTCGTCGTCGAAGAAGTTAGCGAGGAATTTTGTCTCCATGTCGTCCCAGCTATTCACGCTTCCTGGCTTGAGGCGGCGATACCAATCGAAGGCGGCTCCGCGAAGAGTGCCAACGAATGACCGCACCATCAGAGGCTCATTGCCGGAGATAACACCCAGGTGCGATTTGAAGTAAATCAAATGCTGAGTGGGGGAACCCTTCCCATCGAACGGCGTGAAGTTGATTAAACTAAACTTCTTCGGATAGGGGATTGATTCCCACTCTTTTGGGTATGGACAAGGAATGCCCGTCTTCTTCACCTCTTGAGCAGAAATCAACGTATTGATCTTATTCTCGAGGTTTTTGATCTTCAGGTTTTCACCTGTACCTTCGTTGGCATCCTCGTTACCACCCCCTGCATTGACGAGAGGGTTATTGGCGTCACGAGTTTCATTTGCACCTGTGTCCTCATCTTTCAGATTGTTCTGGTTATGACGACTTGGTTCACCTTGTTGGTTCCTCAATGCCTGGATTTGTTGCTCATGCATCTCTTTCATAGTCTGCATGGCCATCTGTATCTCGAGCCTGAAGCTCTCCTGTTGTTTGGCCATGGCTTCTTCGAGCATCTTGGCCACTTGTTCCGCGCTTATCATAAATGACTCGCGGGGTTCTCCTTCGCTGGATACGGTGTTGTCAGACGCAACCGCAGAGCAAGCATCCGATTCTTCATCTTCTGAAGGTGGTCTTATCCGAACCCTGCCATAAGTTCCTCGTGCGATGGCTCCAGACTGCAGACGGGTTAGATGCCGGGATGCTTTCAGAATCGACTCGAGATCATCCCGTGTCGATGTCCTTTCGCTGGTCATGTTAGCGGTGACCCTCGGGAATTCTCTGTTTTCATCCACCGCTCTTCTTCGTCGGAAACGCCTAGGCCTTGGCTTTGGGGTTTCAGTGCTGAGCCTTTCGAACACCGAAACTCTTTCGGGGACCGTCTTGATGCAGTTACATTCAGACAATACCGCCCGAATGAGTTTGGAACAGGGGCATTGAGCTTCGAGCCTATGAGGACTTCTCTTTCTGGCTCTGCTCGTACCCCCAGCACGATAGTACAGCTCGTCCGTATGAAAGTCGGAGCAACCTATCGTGTGTTGGTACGATCTCTCAGGTATAACGTCATCGTCATCAGACGACAATGTTTCCTTCTGAGGGCGACCTGCCTTCTTTGGGCTTTCAAAAGTTACGCGCCTCGAAACATGCCTTTGTGGGCATGTGTTCTCAGCAGACTCCTGGACTTCGATGCGCAAATTGGCGCGCACAGCTGCTTTGAACTCCTTGTCATGCTGAGAATAACGGCGACCCCCAGCATGTTGAGCCGTTCGGGGCTTCTTCATCGGGCCCAAACGTTCTTGAACTGGAGCTTTGCATCGTCCATCGGGAAGTGGGCCGAGACGCTCCAAAACTGACTTCTTTCTCCGGGATGATTCTGCGTGACCTCCCGGAGTGGCCATGGGAATTGTCGGCGACTTCGTTGGTTCGCCGGAGGTTGAATCTGCTTCGAAGGTTGCCAAGGTTGTTCTTTGGCCTGAATTGCCACTTCGGATTTCGACCTCCAGACTTTGCGGGTTGGTGGCGGCTTCTTTGTCACCTCCTTCTGCAGCCTTCTACGGGCTTCTTCAATTTGAGCCCGTGCCTGCGCTGATAGTGGCGGCGCTTACGAATGCACTCCTCTAGCGTTGATCGGTTCCGTTTGACGCGGATCCATTCGTTGGTTGGTGGCTTGGAGGAGCTACCACTCATCTGTTGTTGAGGCTGCTTGCCTCTTCTGTTCTTCAGATCCGTGTTGTAGCGGATCCCGTCCACAGATTCCATTACCTTTGCGAATTGTTTCGCAAGGCGTTGACGTTGCCTTTGGCGGGCTCTCTTCGAGAGAGTCACCACGCCCTCGGCAACAGAAGATTTGGCCAGAGCAGATCTGACCTGGTTGGAAGTTGGAGAGATCTCACCCGATGCAGCTTCGGCATCCAGCGGGGCGAGATCTTCGTTGGTAGCTTCAACTTCTTCGTACCAACGAACTTTTCTCCTGGAGGAGAACTTCTTGGACTTGCTGGACTTGCGAGGGGAGGTTGATCTGGACGAGGACGACAAGTACTCCTCGAACTTCTGCTGGTCGAACTCGTATTCGACCTCCTCCACGACCGGGATTGAGATCCGCGGCTGCGACGCAACGATCTCGGCAGCGAGATCGGTGGCTCCCACTGTGGTCGCCAGATTGTTCGCGGGAAAAATTGTGTCTTTCTTCATTGATTCCATTGCACTCTCAATAACTGTTTATCGGTTACAAAGATCCGGTCTTTTTATAAGATCCGGTTACAACGAAAATCAAAATAAAAGAAAAGAAAGATTACAACTTTTTCTCTTGTTTATTGAACAAATCACGAGTTCTTGTTTTGCGGTCGCTCGCTTGCGTGGGTTATTTGCCTGCGCCGGGGTTTATCCGTGGACCACCGTGAGATCTAGATCCGGTCGGATCTACGCAGTATAACGGGTATTATTTCACCAAGGAAATAATAGCCGGAGGGATTGTTTCACCAAGGAAATAATCGCTCAAATCTCGGGATCAAAGACCAAGCTTTGATCCGGAGTATATCGACGTAGATCTGAGATCCGGTCCTCTCGAACACCTGCCTTATTTGGCGTTAACGATCGCCGAGCACCAGATCTGGATGAACAAGTCCTTGACGTCCCAAAGTTTAAATCTTTTAAGTTTGGAGCTTCGAATCCTGTAGGGCTTCGCCTCTCTCCAAAAATTCCAACCTTTCAAAATGAAGAACCCCTTGGCCTATTTATAGGCTCTCTGAACTGTGCCCGTGTGCAC